>JBBYHL010327884.1:4398-23106 GCA_038381835.1 Adansonia madagascariensis
ATATATATATATATGGCAAACTGAGATTTGGAATACCAAATTGAGTCCTTACCAATTGCTTTGCTGCTATATCAAGAAATTCAGACAAACGAGGATGCAAGTGAATGGGAGAAACCTAGCCAAAGTCACATTTGAATGAAGTTAAATTAAATTACCCCAACACTATAAGAATACAATAAGAAGTTTCAAGTGTATCAACAGGGCCCATGCTTGAGGCTTATTTATTAAGAGATTTACAAGCTTGATGTCCCCAGAATCCCCCTTATAACAGCACAAGAGGGAAGGTGAAATTTTAATTTAGCTTATATCTCTAAACTAGAATAACTGGTGGATTCACTTTTAACTTACTCTTGCAAGGTCCCCAAGAAGTGCAAAGGCACTTTGTCGAACATCGGAAGCGTCATCCATGCAACATTCCAGAAGAAGATCCCTCAAATTGCTCTGTGAAACCTGCATATAATAGACAAACATACCACTTCAAATTTTAATATCCGGTTTGCAGCACCAACATCTGGAACAAATGGACAAGTCATCAAAACCTAGGTATGATGACAATTAATCTGTTACTTATCAAGGGAGGAGAAATAAAATTTTGAAGGAAAACATCATGTAAGAAAGTTTCAATGAGTATTAATCTAACTGCTCGTTAACCAGTCAGTCAACACTCATTAATGGGTTCTCTGCAATCACCCCTGTAGCCAAACCGAGAATAGCCACTAGCAATTTTGCTTTATATGAATTTCTCATTAAATGGAAACTTTCCATGGAGGCCAAAAGCTATGCCCACTTTGGTGCAGGATAGGAAAACGAGGAAATTGGGGCAAAGAGGAGGGCTGTTGATGAGCACATCTCTTTTGATCAAGAGCAAAGGAGAAAGCAAGTACCAAACTCTCTATTCCACTACCAAGGCCCTCTGTAAGTCCAGATAGCAAATCAAGCGAGCATACAATGAACTCGTTATCATACTGAACCCCAGCTGAAACAGGATCAACCTGCAAAAGAAATTCCAATCAACATCTTCAAAAAACTATAACCATGTATCTTTTATGTCAGAAAAACAACGGTAGATGGAGTAACATTAGTATGCAAATAGCAAGCAAATTACATGAAAAATCATGCACTGAAGAATATCACAAAGGCTCAGTTGCCTTCAGGTAAGATTCGAAGATAGAGATCTTGCAGCAACTTTCTGGTTAATTCATCAGAACTCGTTGTTTTTACTATAGAAATATTAAAAAATTGCCGTTGGACATAAATGGAAATGCAGATAAATGCACTTGATTTCTCTCAATACCTATAGTATCTTTACTTTACGCTGTTCGAACTTCAAATCAAATATATTTGAATATATATATATATATATAAATTGAAAGAAAAGTACTGTATTGTACACCGAAATTTAACACGTTGATTAGCTAAACATCTCGATCAAAACTGACATACGACCATTCTATCACTGATAAAATTCAAGACAATACCATGATAGAAAAAACACAAGTCGCACAACAAAGCAAGGCACTAGTCAATATATTGCTTGATTGAAGAGATCGATCACATTGAGTACAAAATATTTAAAAGCGTCAGCCAACAAAGAAGGGACAGAAAGCACGAATGAAGAAATTAAATTTGAAAAATAAAATCAACCTAAATTGCTGATTAGAACTAAAAGTTGAATCTATCAAACCTTGGCCAGTTGTTGAGTCTGTACGATATTTATGCACCTCTGGAATACAGGCTGAGCAAATTGAGAGAACCCGGTACCCAATGCCTGAAAGGTAAAAAAATCCTAGTGGTAACTCTACTAAAATTTTGTAGACACGTCATCTTGTAATAATATATAGCACATATATTAAACAAGAGATTACAAAAAAGAAGGATGCCACAAATGTATGCTAATATAGCATAGAGATGAATAAAACTCAGAAATGCATGAAACTGGATTGATATATTCTAATAATAAAATGTTTAAGAAAGCTATAGTGCTCAGCTGACCGCAGATAAAAAAATAAATAAATAAGAAATTGGACTACCATGACTCTGAGATTAATAAGAATTCTAAACACTTTATATTTTTAGTAACCCATTTTCCAAATTATATTATACAAAAGAAAAAGGAGAAAACCATCATAGCCAATAATCACACTCTGAAGGGAGACCTGGTTCAGATGCTCAATGAGCAGATAAAAACCAATCAAGATATGCAGCTTGAAAAGAACAGACATGTCTTTCAGAGATTTACACCTTCCTCAGACCAGACCATAATAAAGAATATCCAGACTCGCACTTTTTTTGCAATTTTATAAAGCTTATCACGTTGAAGGATCAACATGCTGTTCACAGTCATATTTCAAAGTCCCTCTCATTGAGATCACTAATTTATTCACTGCTAGATGTTGTTCTCTTGAATTGCAGCATGCATTATACTCTCATCAGAGGATACACTGGTTCGACATAGTTGGGACAATTTAATTACAAGCTACAACTAACTCCATAGCAGCTTGCAGTCTCTTTCCAAAATATTGCTATATGTATTCAAGTAGGACCTCAAAGAGAAAAAACATAAAAAGTAACCAAAAAAAAAAAAAAACCACTACACATCAAGTTTAAAAGAGACCACCACCATCTCTCCCTCCAAAATAAAAGAAAGAAATAAAAAGGTCAAAGAAGAAAAGTGCACTAGCCTGTGCTATGGATGTGAAGCACTCAAGCAGTGGAAAGAGATCTTTGTCAGTATTTGAAACCTGCTGCCACTTTGCAATGAGTGGTGGCATCAGAATTTCAAGACAAATGGGCTGCAAATAATAAGACAAATCAATGGAGAGAATCATATTTATCTCAAACAAATAAGCCCACCAAAAAGTGCAGTGGCTTTTGGGTATAACAAGACTCTAATATGTATCGAAAGGAACGGACAAAAGTGTGAGGAACATTGCTATTATCTTTAGCATATTGATACCTTATTCAATTCCCCTCCAACAGCATCTGCTAGAGTTCCAATTGCATCATAAACAATTCTGATGTTCCGTCTCTATAATGGTTATACGCATATAAATGAGCAAAAGTTTTTATTTGATGGTGAAGATGAAGCAGCATATGAAATAACAAAGGAAACAACCAACAACTTCCAGGGCCCATAAGTCATAATTACAACATTAAAAGAGCTTATCACAATGTAGAGGCCAGAAAACAACCTGATACTTGCCAAAAGCACACATAAGATGCTGCAATATTACTTCCAACCTTGGTACCAACTCTTCAGTAGCCTCCTGCAAATGAATAAAGCAAAAGCTATAAGAATTTAAATCCAAAAAATTCAACTAGTCATGCAGCAAGTTTATAACCTCTTCAAGCGTTGCAAAAGCAGAACAAGCAGCTTCTTGCACCCGCTTATTAGTATCCAATATTCTTCGCAGGAGACCCATAAGAGCCGTGTCAAATTGCTCATAGCCTTTTTGATGACCACTATCCTGAAACAGATGACACGTGAGAGTTCTCAACCACAACAATGCCATAGACAAAACAATAAAAAATTAGTTTATTAGTGGTATGTGCCGAAAGCAACAAATGATTGGCTTAAGATGCAAAGAGATAAAATATTTTTTTCTCAAGGTAGTTATTTATCATTTACTAAATTAGAAACGGTATTAACAGCCTCACAGCATCAGAAAGGAGGCTAATTGTCTTGAGAAGCAAAAGCTGATGGAGCAAATTTTCATCCATACCTGAACAACGTATTTGCTGAATCGAGAAAGTGTCCAACAAGAAATACTCCTTATGAGAGGAAACTTATCATCTAAAAGAGGAATTAGTAATGCCACAATCTGCACACATAAATATATTTTTCTATTAATTCAACAGTAAGCATGGCAAAGAAGAATAAAGTAAAAGCAATGCCAAAAGCAACAATTTAGGAGCATAGCTTGATTCAACGAAAACAGATGAATGTTTTATATGCACCATTTTGCAATATGCTTCAACAACTAAACAAGAATTACCTCAGACAAATGAGGATAAAGACCATTAATGCAACCTTCACCAATTGCACCAAGAGCCAAAACAGCAGCTTCCCTATCTTTCCAGGCTTCATCGCCACTAGCAGATAACTTGGCCTGCAGAAATTCAACAAAAGAAAAACTTTTTGATGTAACTCCAATTACAAGTCAATAAACTTCAGCTGACTTTTAAGATCACTATTTTCTCTAATCAAGTTCATGAACAAGTGCAGCAAAAAGTTTGGCACCAACAGAACCTTTATGATCCAAAATAGTATATCTATATCATAGCAAATGATTTAAATTTACAGAGTCTGCAGCATGAAACAATCAGATCTTCTGATACGAACCATGGAACAATCCAAGTTAACACCATTTTGCCAAGATGAATTCATAATGGAAAATACATATTGAATGACCGACAACATAAATAGAAACAATAGAAGAGATAATTTCCTTGATCCAACTTTGACATCCCCTAAGTTACCTGGATAATAGGCATCAAAGTAGGAAGAATTTCATCTCCAAAAACATTTGATAGAACATCAAGAGCTGCTGCACTGCATTTTCGTAAGTTCCATATGTTATATGTGTCATCATCCTGTACCAAAATGATCATTTAGGAAAAAGTTACACTAGAAAACAGATCTTTCTAAAACTAACAGAAGCATAGAACTTAGCTATGTTAGTTGGTTCTAATTGATCGTCACAGAAAGAAAAAGAACACTTACATCATCTTCCGCATCATCAGAACCATGAAAGCGTGATTGATGAAATCGAGGTTTCAGATCCTGCAGGGGAAATGTTATGAAAGAATATATTAAAACCCACATTCAGCAAGATAGAGTGCTGCTGTAAAATATGTTACCGAAAACTAAGAGCAGAATTATCAAAAACAAATTATACTAACCTGATCTCTGTCCGGAAGAGACTCATCTTCCTACAAGAAAGAATTTATTCCAAGTAAATTATCAATTACAATTGCAAATTCAGATAATCTGAAAGCAGAAGTTGACAAGAAATAACCTCAGCCTCAATAAGTGATTCATCATCATCAGCATAAACCATGTTTGACAACAAAATCTACAACAAAAAAAAAAAAAAAAACATGAACACTAATAACAAAGACATTGTAATAGGCTCTGCAAGAAAATGAAAATTTAAACCTAAGCAAAGTATTGGCATACGGGAATTAAACGAGGCAAATATTCTCTCAAATTCTCAGATGGTAACTGGGCATCACAATAGGCAGACCTGCCAATCATGATCGAAAATGAATCATAAACATTAGCTGGGGCTACAGGGATAAAATGCTTGCAAAGTTAAATGCATAGCCTTCTTTTCTCTCCATGCCTAGATGCAAGAATATGAATCTACATCTTTCAACAGAATGGATTAAGGATGCAATGGCTACAGCATAATAGCACGTAGAGGCAAAGGCATAGGGGCAACCACAACTCCAACGCTACTGAATTATTTAACTCACATATTATGCAACAAAAGCAGAGGTAAGAAAGTAATATATATATATATATATATATATATATATATATATATTTCAAGAGACATTGTATTCCATCAAAACTATTGCATAAGCTATCAAAATTATGGTTTTAAAAAACCTCTTACTCTATCTAAGAAATTTAGAAATGGAATGCACCAAGAAAGTTACCAAAATTCGCATGCTTCAAGTGCCACTTCATCGTCGTAGTCCTTATTAACTTGCAGCATATATTCAATTACATTCTTCGAATGCGGCTGTGAAATAGTGGTAAGTCACATCAGGGAAAAGAAAAGGTGGGTTTTGGGAAGGCCTAAACAGACAAAAGAGGATGACACAGAAACTAAAAAAAGTGACAACATATAATGCAATCAAGAAAGAATGTGCGAAAACTAAAATGTAACGAGAAAAAGATACCCACCTCCAGGACAGATGGATGGACTTCAACTAGCTGAACAAATGCTGCACAAACCTGATCATTTGGCAGAAAACAAACAAAAAAAAAAAAAAAAACATTGATCTAAACATGCACAAGTTTGGAAGAAACAAGTTAGCTTTCTACAATTCATCACTACCACACAATACTAAAAATTTGCAAATATTATATAGAAGAAAATTTGGTAGGAGATAAAAAGTTCTTAGTATCCTAGCTACATGATACATATATTTGCAGAGTCCAGAAAGAATGTAGTATCATGACAGAAAAAAATCCAAGCACCATAAACATTAAAGAGTAGAAGATAAAACATATCTGATTCTAATACCACATCTCAAAATCAATATGAAACCAGAAAATCGGAAATTAAAAGTGACTATATCAAACTTTTAAAGGCTTGCATCAACAGTAAACTATAAGGAACATCAGGAAAAATTTACAAAACATTTAAGCATTCCATCCAAGAAACTGAATCATAATTACAAATAAGAATACAAGAGAAAAAAAGAGAAATTATTTACCAATTTCCGCACTTCTGCAGCCGGGTCATTAGCAAGGACAAACAAACCCTGAAGGAATTTATCCATGGATGTATATAGCACCTGAAAGAAATTAATATATAATATGAATTATTGCCCCAAAAGTATGAAAATGACATCCATGACAATTAAGAGTTCAAACTTTCAAGTTAACTTACAGAAGGCATGAACATGATGTATTGGTTCACAGAACCCAATGAAAGCTTTCTCAGAGAAGCATGTGGAGACTGAAAAAACTGCTCATGGAAAAAGAAAAACATAATTGGCAAATTTGCATATGCATGATGGAATTTTAACACAAGGAAATGCATTTCACCTGAAATAATCGAGGAAGGAATATGTTGATGGGCCTTTCAGCTAACCCAGGCACATCTGAATCCAGCACTTGTGGTATATCCTCAAAAATCTGCGCTACAAAAGAATGATGCGATGAATGTAATTAAATTGGTACAAAGTTAGCATACTATATGTGTCTTTCCTAAAGGAGCATTTGTCAGCTAATATTAACAGTTTGATTCTCATAATGCCTTACAACCACCAACATAAAAAAAAATCAAAAAATATTAGAAAATACATATATATTAACACATGTAATTTGGCCACTGACAATCACAAGGGATGCATTGACAAAAAGGACCTAGAATAATTGAAACAGGCTTTAAATATCATACAATACCAAGGATTCTGCATCAGGGAAGCTATAAGCATATTAAGAAAAGAAGACAGCATCTAGGAAAAATATAAGTCGAACTTAAGCACCCTCTACTTGGTACAATTTGAAGGCCATCTCTTCGTGAGATCTAGAACCTTGTTCCACAAACAATGCCTGCTTACATGTGAGGAAATCTCCTTCTAGATAAACAAAAAATCATCTAATTGATCTCACTAGACAAGATGGGGAACGAAAATTACACCTCACCCTAGAGATTTTATGCCATACTAACTTCATGTAACTAATGCTGAATGTTTTAAAAAAGCTTTGGCGCTAAATTACAGCCACATGCTTCAATTGATTTAATAGACTCTTCCAAAATTTAATGGCTTAAACTATGTAAAAAGCACTCAAAACAATGGTTTATATTAAATATACTAAAGGAAGATTATCAACAATAATATGACAACTTCCATTCAATGATGGCAGAAATTAGAAAATAACTCATTCCATACCTTTGACAATGCATCCATGGCACCTTCCATGTGATTTAGGTCATTGCTATCCAAGCAATTTACAAGACCTTGCAACAGCTCAGGCCACCCCAAAATTCCCCCTAGTTGAACAACCACTGATACAATAGTCCCAACGGTTGACCTAATGTGTTTATCTGCTGCTCCTAAACAGGGCAACAATTCTGATTTTATATATTGTTGGTTTGCAGGAGCCATTAATTTATATGCAGTTCTTAGGTTATTTTTCAGCAGCAGACCAGCAGCTTGTCGAATCTCTACTGATTTACCCTGCATAAATTTACAAAATTGAAAAAATTTCTTAGCACATGAAAGCAAACATATATTATGACATATCAAAGGTAAGGACATCAATTTCTTGCATTCTACCAACATAAGGGCAAAAACAGAACATACTTCATATCTTTTGATCAAGAAACATGAACTCCATGCACTAACTAACAACCTGATTGATAACTACATCCCTAGTTAATCCAATCAATGCCACTGACCAACATTTCCCACCAAAATCCTGGTTTGACCCAAAAATAATATACAACCAATCCAGAATCCAGTGTTTCTCCCCCATGAACACTTAAGCCAATCAATACCCAGAATGCAGTTCATAAAAGAAATACACAATCTTTGCCAATTTCATCACGTAATTACTAACCCGACAAACACCCAATCAAATATTATGTAGAAAAAGAGAAGCATAATCCAATGAAAAAAGAAATTCCAAAATAGAAATAAACCATACTTTCTCCATAAATATAGAATGCAGTCAATACCCATAATCCAGTTCCTCAAAGAAAAACGGAAGAAGAAAATGACGTAAACCTCAGCTCGTGCAAGTATAAAAGCGAGATAGTTGTTGAAATCAGGGAACTGAGAGTAATGCTGAAGCTGCTGCCAAATCTGAGACTTATCAGCCGAAGAAGAAGGAGAAATCTGCTGCTCCAGCAATCCACAGATCTCCTTCAACCCCTCTTCTTGTGGCTGCCACGAGGCACTCCCAGTCGCTGCCATTCTATTAATCAGATTCTGGTCCTAAAAGAATTTGATTATTTGGCGTCGGTTCGGACTATTAGATTAGGAAATAAATTGTGGGTTTTTTGTTGTTTTTTTGGTTGAGGGGTTTTTGAAAGAGAATTGGACAATTTGAGAGACTTTGGTGGACAAACAGGCAGAGCAGAGAAGAAAAGGAAACAAACTTTTGTCGGGGAGTTTATGAATACAATTTTTTGGGGGAAAAAAAGGTAAAAAGATAGGCAAAGGGAAACTTTTAAACTTGCTTACTGTGATTTAATAAAGAGGGAGACTAAATTAGGGATTTTGATTTGGAGTTGGATAAAGAACAGAACTCACTCCGTTAAAAGAGTTGGACTGTGGACCGTTGGACTTTAATCATTGTTTTTGTGAGGGCAAGTGGGTGGGGGGGGTGGGTCTTGAATTATTGACCCAAAATCATCATTCACTGCGTGAATTCAAGACTAATCAACTAAAACTTGTGGAAGTTACAATCAAGGTTAAAATAAAAAAAATTAAATCAGATATTAGACAAGGAAGATTTTTGGGTATTAGTTTTTTATTAATTTAATAAAAGTTCGATTTTAAGATAATTTACCAATGGACACCCACATTATCTGGACTGCTAAGAACAATACCATCAAACTCCTGAAGCAAAATATCCCAACAACTCTTTCATTCTAACCTTAAACTGGGCGTTGTTCAAGACAAGACTCCCCTATAACAATAAGCAATTTACTCAACAAAAAAAAAAAAAGGTAAGGTTTGCTTTTGAAATAAAGTTTAATTTTTTTTTCTTCTAAACTATCAGAGTATTTTTATTCGTTCTGGTGGATTGCATGTGCTGTACTGATTATACCCTATTAAACTTTTCATCTTCCACCTTAGCTTTCGAAGTCAAGCTATGATTTTTATCCGTTTTGTTGAATTACATGTTTTACACCAATTTTAATAAACTCTTCCCCATTGGCAAGGGCTTGAACAGAACTAGCTCAAAAAAAAAAAAAACTCTGTTAACATTCGTGTTTGATATAAAAGTTGTCAGTTTGAAGCGTTCCCTCACTCATAGTCAACATGTGTGTTCGTTTGTCGTTGCTTGTTCATCTATGTCTTAACAAGGTAACGCCCTGCCTTGCCACTGTGCTCTCCATACGTCTTTTCCATCTCTGTTTTGTTTTGCTTTAAGTGTCTGTCCCTGAAAGCAGAGACGTGTCCATAGTGTTCATTGCTTTCACTCTAAGCCACAAATTTTAATTTTTTTTTTTTTAAATTCTATCTTAGCCTTGAGCTATTTATACTTACAAGCACAGATTTTTGTTGTGTTGCAATTTCTAAAAATTAAAGGAGCAAATTCCATTAAAAATTACAAGAATCAATCGGTTAGAAAGTCAAATGGTCCCCCACCAAATGGAAACATCGTCCCAAGCGGAGAGCACGAACTTTCATGTCGGATTAAATTCACCTTACATTCTTGTCCGAAACATATTGGAAAAGAAAAAATTTTCGAAGCTTTTTTTTTTTATTTTATAGTCTAAAAATGGCTGCTGCCATACTCTCAGTCAGGCCTAACCGTCTCACTCCCGGCTCACCAATCCCTAGGCCGCCAGTCCACCTCACTAACCAGCCCCACCCTTCTTTAAAACCAGCAATAACCGAGCAATGGAGAGCCGCTACTATCGTCCGCTCCCGGGGAACATTAGCCGCTCGAGCCAGTTCACGAGCTAATGACTAGGCTCCGTCCGAGATGTCTGTTGAGAACGCCCTCAAGCTACTCGGAGTATCTGAAGGTGCTTATTTTGATGACATTCTTCAAGCCAAAAATTCGATCGTTGCCTCTATTAAAGATGACCAAGAGGGCATTGTCCAGGTTGATTGATTCAGTGCCCTTTCTTTGTTCACTTTCGAAAACTTTCTGAGTTATAAAGATTTGGGTTATAAATATTGAATCTTTTTGTGTAAATGTTGATAAATTTGCTTCTGGGGTTTGCACTAACTTATTTTGTACAATAAAATTTCAGTGTTTTAAGTTAAAAAAAAAAAAAATTGAGGTTTTGGATCATGATTTTATTTATACAAAATGTGCATTTTGGCTCCTGAGTATTGATTGCAAGGGCTCGTTAAAACTTCCTGGAACTTGTTACTGTTTCTATATGGTAGGTTAGCGTCCGGTGAATGTTTCCCATTTTTTTAAGTAAACAGGTGCTGAAGTGGAATTATGATGCTTAGGGTGGTTCATCAATCCTTCTTCGAATTTAACTAAGAAGGAAGATCGGAACTCGGATGGTGGTTGTTTTTTTTTTTTTTCCCGGATGAAGGTTAACTATATGTTGTATTTGTTATTACAGTGATTTGTTTTTCGAGTGAGCAAATTGACTCTTGTAAGGTCGTTTATCATTTTGTTTTCTTAGTACCATGGATTGTGTTTTAGGTTGAGGCTGCATATGACATGTTGCTTACGCGGCGTTTAACCCAACGACGAGCAGGAAAAGTCGTGGACAGAAGCATTCGATACGCAGATGTTAAACCTGTTAATCCTCCTGGGGTGGGTTCAATGCCTCAGTGGGTGCAGACAACTGTGAAAAATTTACCTGTTTCAATTGTAACACCATCTACAGGTGAATTGGGCATGCAAGCTGGAGCATATGGAGCTCTTATGGTTTTGACTTACATGAATGGAGTTCTACGTCATCGGGGGCTCCCTATGCTGGACCTGACGTTCCCGGACTTATCTTAGCTTGTGGCTTTGGAGCTTCCTTGTATTTCTTGACCAAGAAGGATGTGAAGTTAGGTAATGAGGTTTCTTGCACTTAGATTATATAGCTTTAGAATGCTCCAACTCTTCATTTTTCTTTTTTTTTTAAGTACTCGTGTTGCTGGTGCATTGGTGGGATCAGTTGTTTGCTTGTTTTTCCCTCTTTGCAGGTAAGGCTACATTAATGACTATAGGGGGCCTTGTTGCTGGTGCATTGGTGGGATCAGCTGTTGAAAATTGTTTGCAGGTAGATATAGTCCCGTTTCTCTGAATACACTCTCCGGCTTCTGTAATTTGCGAGTCTATACTCTTCTCTCAATTCTTAGTCTCTCTATATCTAAGGTAAGGAATAAGATGATGTTTGTGTATTTTAAATTTGTAAAACCTGTAATTATTCATTTGCATGATCAGTGTACAATTGCATGTTGTAAAAAACTACAAATAGAAGGTAATGGAAACTTCAATCCCTCATAAACTCTGATCAGAAATCATGTTCCAACATGTAAATTTTCTTTTGCCTTGATTTGGGCGGCCCATCAAGTTTTCATGGATTCTTTGTTATTGCATCCAAGCATTGTGGAATTGTGATAGATGGTAGCAGAGTGAAATAAGAATCAAAAGACAGGCAAAGTGTAATGTAATGTCAACTATTTACTTTATGCCAAATATATAAATTTTATTCTAGTTTTTAATATTTAAGGATGTCCAAATTTCATCTAACAACTAAAAATAAAAATTCAATATTTAAAACATACTATTATTGAAATATAAATCTAATTTAGTTATTGACATTTATACTTTGTTCTGACTCATTTCTCAATGACTTTGACAATGCAGAAGTAAAATGAATAATATTAGTAACAAGAAATAATATTTTTTTGGGTGAAAAAGTACAAATTGGTAAAGGCAGGCAGTGAGTGGTAAACAAAAATTAATACATAATTAGTTTTTTTTTTTTTTTTTTTGTGGGTATGCTGTGACATAACGCAATCTGACAAATGCGAGGAAAAAAGCCTCGGAATTCCCTACTTCCTCCATTTTCAAACAACCAAGTTTGATTTACTACCCCCGCCCCCCAAAGATGATGTATTTCGCCCTTGCTGCAGTGCAGGAACACGAATCAAGACAAGACAGCCTCGATCTAACTTCAGATCCTGTCCCAACCATCACTACTTTGTTGGACATGGATCGGGTATATCAGACCCAATTACTATCATTTTACTATAACGAATGTCTTCGTATTATTTTTTATTATATTATATTTTAATTATTTTTTTATATTTAATATTTTTAAATTTTGATGATATATCAAACACGATAGTTCATACTCGATATTCACTCTCAAATTTGGATAATATGCCCACATATTATGGAAGTAGGCAAAGTCAATGTGTAGCTCCTGGCTGACTGGTTCCACTCCAAGTGATGTAATAACCTCCACCTGCCACAACAACCTCACATCAATATAGAATTCAACACTGTTGTGAAGCAAATCATATCTGCCATCTCATATACCGATTATCAATGGAAGCTTGAGCCTAACATATTAAAGATGACAGTCCGAGAAAAACGATAAAAAGGAGGAGGCAAAAGATCCAAGAACTTGACCAGGCGGAAGGGAGGGTGATTTCAATTAAAAGTTTTAATTCTTCGTTCGTTCTCGCCTCATAAACGACCTACCGCAAAAGAGTTAATAAACACGACATAGTTGCTTCCAACGTTGTTGTCTCTTCGCTTCTGACCATAAGTGTCCCTAACTCAACCGAAACTCTGATGTTACTATGTCGGTGTTCTCTAAGTGTGAAAATCGAAGAAGAATGCGATATATAATCTGCATGATGCGGAATTCACAAAGTCAAAGTGTAAACTGCACCAACTGAAGAACAAAAGGAGACATATCATATAAAGACTAAGAAAACTATCCCAGGAAATAACCATAACAGTCATCACCTTGTACTCTTCTCTAGTTCCTTCAAGTTTTTTGGCACATAAGCTAAATGCAAGTGTTAATTTCCGGTTAAAAGTTACGGTGTACATTAAAGAATTGAAGGCTCACTCCTCTTATCGATTTTGGAGGCTGCCTGGTATTCGCATAAGAAAATGATACGACAAAGAAAAACATGCGATACAACAGCATGATTAGGTGCTGCCAGCTTCTGTTGGCATGGCAGAAGGAGCCAGTGTTTTAGGAGGGAAGTTAACGCCTCCCCCTCTAATAGATAGCTTAGGACCCTTAGCTGAGCAAGCCCTGCTCACGAGGTTTGAGTCAAGAAACACCACAATTACTGTGATGTCATCGTGGAAATGCCTACGGACACCGCGGTCGATCTTTTTCAAGTCAGAATATCTCATTTCTCTCTTCTTTGCAGCTTCTTGTAGAGCAGTTTTTACCAGCCTCCTAGCAATTCCCTGCAGGATGTCCAAAACAAAAAGGTTAAGCTAAACTTCAAGTCATCTATAAAAATATGATACATATGCAATGCAACCATTAAATCATTTGTCAGTGAATGAATTTATATCTCGAAATCAAGAGAGAAGAAAAACAAAATAAAACAAACACTACAAGACAAACAGAAAGGAAACAGGAAAATTGTTCCTCCTCCCTGTATGAGCATGCATTCATTTATCACGATATGCGTGTGTACCTCAAATGTCCCATGTGTACGCATGCAGTAAGACAGGAAAAAACACTGTTCATTACAGAGCATATTGCCATTCATAGTTGGTCAAAATGTGAGTACAAAGTAGTGTTCATACTGGTTGACTTGTTCAAATTGAGTATTTTGTTTAAATGGTAATTTTCAAGCAGCATCCAACTTGAATTCCAAATTTACTATCAGCGACCACCTAGAAAAGGCTTTTCATACTCTTAACCAAACGAAACTTCAAGAAGCATACAAGAAAAATGTAGTGTCATAATAAGATAAACGATATTTAACATTGAGGCATAAACTTACACTTCGTGGATGATTTTGAACTATATCAACAGCTTCTTGATTACTTAGGTGCTCCCAGAGCCCATCAGATGCAAATATCACGAATTGATCATGTGGCTGCAGCTGGTGCACTGATATTGATGGGTCTGCACTCAGTATTGGCTTTTTAAAAGGTTCGCGAAGGCGGAATTTGGGGTATAAAGGCTCCCTGTTGAACTCAGCCTTTTTCAGATATACATCACCAATAGATCGGGAAACCTGAAAGGTCGAGGATTCTATCAATAAACACTCAAAAAGTAAGGGACACCAGAACAAACCATGGAAAACCAAAGAAAGGACATTACAATCTTGAACTGCTCAACACAATGCGTGCACTTGTGAAGTGTACTAAACCAAAGAAATGAATTACAGTCTGGTCAAGCTTAGGGTTTTTAACGAAAAGGTTAAGCAGTTGTGGCGGGAAATTTCTACATAAAGGGGAATTGCCCATGGCAGCAATAGAACTCTTCACAAAAGAAATCCATGAAATTAGTAGTAAATCTCTGTGCACATAGCTTTCTGAGAAACTTTACAACATTTGTAACGATTCCATATTGACATGTGGAACTTGCTCGGAAGTTTCTCAACCAACTTGATCAAGCATCAGAAACCTGTTTAAACCGTCAGTCAAATGACTTCAAAAGTTTCCTGTTGGATTTATAGCCCAGATGTAGATTCCTAATCTAAAATTAGAAAACCTGGAAAGTACGTTGAAATAAGTACTTATGGGAGCAGTCAACTAAATCCTCCATGCTTCCTTCAAATGAGGTTCATTTTGTCAAGAGGTAACTCCGAACATCTTCCAAAGCCATTATTACAGGGCAAACCAGAATTTATAGTTTATTCTATCTGTAAAACCTGGAAACCACATAACTGTAAAATGCAGGGCAATTAAAACCTAGACCTTTCATCAAGCTGCTTTGTATACAAAGTTAATACAACTTTACAAGATGAAAAGTCATACAGCTAATATGTTTCCATAATAAAGCCTGAAGTTCAAAAGAAAACAACTCCAAGATCACCGCTGAACTTATTAGTTCCTGACTTGGAATATACAATAACCATCAAATCACTTCCTTTCCATGAGATCAATATACTATCCAAAAAATTTTTTAGATTCCATAGCTTTATGCAACAGCCAGTAGCACTTTCTTATCCCTTCCCATCATCATTATTAACTACTAAGTTCTCTCACAGTCAAAGATTTTTCTCATTTCCCCTTCTCTTTTACCTTTGCAGATAAATCCATGCATCCAAATGGAATTCATAATTATAACAGGCATCTTCCCCTCCATGCCTCCAACCAATCTTTACCATATAGAGGAGAAGATTTCATGCAGCTGATATAACTCGTTGCCTTGGAATTGTAATCATATAATTACATTTTCCGTCCAAAAAAAAAAATAAAGACATGTTTGGTTTTTAGTTTCAAAAACTAAGCATGAGTATATGAAATATTGCCCAGGTTCATGCCTTCTTCTAAGAATTTAGTATAAATCAAACAAAGTTTTCAAACATTCATGAAAAAGAAAAAACAGCATGCTCTATAGTGCTCAATTTGGACAAAAACTGGTTCAAGCTCTCTAAGTGACTGCAAGATGATGGAGGTGGTACTTGCTCCTTTCTTCACATTGTTACTCTTGTAGAAGGTGATATAAGCTTTACAATTCCTCTCAGTGGTTTTTTTTTCCCCAACCACTTATCACACAACTATGCAAAAGCATCACTGTTTAGAAAATGGTTTCATTACATACTATTTAAAAATAAAAATGTATGCATAGTGAAACTTACCTGTATGAGACCTTTTACACGCCATACATTGTGCTTCAAAACTACAATTTGGGAGTCATCAGGGTGCAACGACTGCATCTCCTGTCTCACAGGCTCTAAGCACACATTATGCTCAGCCGACAGCTGAATGGCTAGAACCTCTCCTGTTGCCTTCATAGCTCTCCCCAAAACAGCACGTGAATCACCAAGGTTGGCAACATAGAGAGTTCCACCACAGATAACACCAACCAGGCAGCAGGATCCAACGGCCGCAATTTGTGGTTTCATAGGCCACTGTTTGGTGACAAGAGACAAAAAACCCTCTTCTGTTGCTTGATATGCTTTCCGTATCACATCAACTGACATTGATTGTTGCTCTGAAGCGAATCCTGAACGTAGAAAATATCACCAGCACAAAAATGTGCATGAAACAAAAAAAGTCAAAAGACATCTCTTAATTTTGCAATCTTATTTCTTCCTTTAGTTGTTATATACCAGGCTCTATATCTAGAAGTGATACTCAAGAACCTATAACTGTTTGGACTCGGAACAACTTAACTATGGCTGCAACAAATTTACCACAGTAACTTTCAATCATTTAATTCGATCCAAAATAATTGCTTATTGAATATTTCTTTCCTATACTTCCTTAATCAGTAAATAAGGGAGCAACAAAAAAAATTAAACCCAGAAAAGGCTTTGTACTTACGCTTAAGATGTTGAAACAGATAATCATTGATGTAGCGCGAAGTCTCTGGACCCCCATGCCCATCATATACACCAACAAAAGTACCATAGGGACCCAACTCATGTGAACTCAAACAACCAGACTCAAGCTGGCTCTGGTCCTCAAGTAAATTGTTGGCCTGAACCACTGCCATTGAGAACTCACCATTAAAGTGCTGCCCTGTGTCCTTGTACCACAAAAGCCCATCTTGGCGACCTCCAGCATCTGAACTCGTGTGAACGCATCGATCTGACCTTGGCCAAAAACAGGCCCTCAAAAATTTTATCAACCCAGATAACATCCCTCATCTCATCCGCAAAACCCTCCAAATTCTCATCTAAATTCTAATCCACAAAACAGGCCCTTGAAACCTGAAGGGTGAGCCGTATCTCCCTTTGCTTCTCAACACAATAATGGAACACTATAGCAACATCAACAACAACCAAAAAAAAAAGCACACCAAAAGGTTAGAAATAGTGCAATGTGCAATAACGGCTCAAAAGTAAGTAAACCAAGGAAACCTCAACTGCAAATTAGTATCTTCCACTACTCCTCAAGGGACAATTAACAGCACCAATTACAAAGTACAAAATTAGAAAAATATATAATCAATTACAAGAAGATCAATAATTGATGTACAATAAGCCACCTTCCCAGTTGGTTTTAGTTATTAATATTGGGCTCAATCAACAGAAACTGTGCCCTATTAAAACAAGAAAGCCATGACCGCAACAGCTACTGCTGAAAATATCAACAAAAGTACAAAGGAAGGGTTTTGAAAACAAGAGAATCGGTCAAAGATCACTTTTTTTTTTCTTTTGTCTAACAAAGTATTTGGTCAGCCATTACGATATCCAGAAGGTCTAATGTTTCACATTGAGAACTTTAAACAACCCAGTTTCACATATCCCCTTAGACCCATGAATCATCATAATTCAACTTGTATTTCCCACAACAAGTATTGAAAAAAATAGTAAGAAAAAAAAATCGCTTACCTTTTTATTTGACCACTTTGGATTATACTTGAAAAGGAGGATCTGGAAATAGAAAAGGAAAAACCTTCATATAGGCATGAAATTAGAATTAGCAAATCTATGGATCAATCAAAATCAAAGAGAGATAAAAGAAAAAGTTCGGGTTTTAGTTTTTGATTTGGTTAATTTCAATATGTGAAGAGATAATTGAAGAAGAAGAAAAAAAAAAATGAAATGGATGTTCTTGTTTTTTCTTTTTTCTTTTTTCTTCAAAAAGGTCCTTCTATGTGAAAGATTTCGGCTTTGGCCCCCAGACAACTTATAAAAACTCTTTCAAGTTTCACCCCCTTATCTTTCTCTTTTTCTCTTGTTTCTCTCAGCAGACAAGACCCATAAAGGACCAACAACGAAGAGCTTGACGCCAGCAAAGCAAAGGGTCCAGGTTTGGACTCCACACCCCTACGGTAATACTAAACAGAGATGCTTTTTCCTTAGCTTAAAGCCTTCAGGATAATAGTCAACGAAATCAAAGTTTTATTAACACCGTACCCTATGAAATATCCATGGAGGTCACACGAGGCAGCATATGTTGTTTGCCACGAACCTTATTGTTACCGGTGGTTTCAATATTTGGTCCACTATGTTGTTACACGTGTTATTTTATTAAAAAGTAGGATGAAAGCTTCGCACCTTTGGCGGTGGTCGTTATTTGTACAGGTTAGTGTTAGAGACGGAGTAACACAGAGTCAAACCTTCCTTGGTTGGTTCAATGTTAAAAAGACTCCAAACCGGTTCGAAACGGGAGTAATATAGCGTGTCCATTCGAGAAATAGCCAATAGGATAACACC
>JBBYHL010327995.1:7754-21476 GCA_038381835.1 Adansonia madagascariensis
AATTAATTTTTATATAAGTATAATAATAATTTTAGAAATGTTTTTCAAATAAATATAATAATACATTAATTATGTTAAATATCTTTAAATTTTAAATATGCATGATACTTTTATAAAACAATATTTGATAATTTAATCAGTTTAATTAATTAAATCATTCTAATGACATAATTATATTTATCATATAACATAATATGGTATATTGTATTGTATGTACAATATTATAATATAATTAAAGACTTATTGTAAATGATAAAATATATGTTAATGATACAATACATATAATTGCAATAATATAGATTATATATATGATTACTAAATATTTATATATTTATCATACAATAACATATTATACATTATAATATCAATAGTTATATAATTATATATAACTAGAATAAATAATATTTATATAAATATTTATAATATTAATTATAATCTAATAACAACAGCAGACACCAACTGAATCTAATACCGCCATTCAATTGAATTCCGCCAATAAATCATTAAAAATCTTGAATATTAGCTCCTACAACCATACAACCTTTTCTGTCCGACTTTGCGAATACAATCCACCATCTTAAAGCAAATTATGTCCCACACATTAAAAAATACCGGCAAAAATACCGGCCCCTTGATCCCTTCCATGGGAAACTGAAAAGTGGAAAAACCACCTAAAATTTCTACTACCCCACAAGTTTCAACACTTTTTCCTCTTCAATGTATTCTGGCATAGTTTCTTGCACAACAGCATCTCAGTCTTATAAACATTTAAGATTTTCCTAATGATACTCCATTTTGGAGCTCTACGGCCAGTCCATGCACGTTCCAATTGACAATCTTCATATTTTCTGTCTTCCAAAGTAGCCTTGCACCTTCAGACAACCAGATCGAGACAACAGGTAGCCCAGCCTGGAACCCTTGTTGACACCATACTTGTTATCCATTACCTTCACTATTTATCCACATTTATCTTGCAGCTTTACTTATACTTACTCGATCAAACAAAGAAAATAGTTTTTTTTTTTAAAAAAAATGGTATAGCGAGAAAAGGCTTAAATCCGGAGACATTGTTCCAAGTCGAATGTTTTCCAACATGTTACTAATTTTTTATTATTTGTCTGTGTAAGTTACTGCGAGAAAACTTGATGCACAAGCACACCCTTAAAGTTTCCATTCATGTCTAATCTGACGAATGATAAAGGAAAAGCCCTTTTTGGAACGGCTTTTATCCAAGTTAGGTTTCTCTAATCATAACCGGTTAACTCTTTTATCCGGCTTCCTAAATATCTCAAAGTAAACTATAGATAATAGGGCTCTATACCTAGTAATTTTGAACTGCTTATACAATGCATTTAAAAATAATTAAAATATATGTAATTGTATGATACCACGACGTAATATAAATATATAAATATGTTTAAATTTATATAACATAAATTATTAATATAAAAATATATAAATATAATACAAATATATTTTTAAAAGTTTTATATATTTATATCATATTTATATATATTTTTTGTTGTAATAGTTTTTATATATTATATAATTATATAAAATTTGATATATTAATATTTCGTATTATATAAATTTTATAACTTTTATATATTAATATTATGTTTATGCTATTTTTTATATTATATAATATTTTATTATTTTATATAATTTAATTATATTATATCTAAAGTTATCAAATATATTTGATAAAATAAAATAATAAAACTTTGAGGCTAACATACAAGTCACCAATTCCCATATACCGTTGGATTTCGTCCGTCAATCCCACCGGGAAGGACGGTCTGCTAGGTAATTTGAGTCCGGTGATAAAGGTCAAAAAGGAAGAGTTATTTTCGCCAAAAGTGTTTTTTTTTTTTTTTAACTTGGAAAACATATATAAGACAAAATAAATGAGTTCAATTTTATTATTAAAAAAAGGGATATTCTACTAAAGTGGTAGTCTACTATAGTGATTATTTAGTCTTAGGATCATTATGCTCATCTCGTTCGCTAGATGGCCAGACAACTTTCTTTCTGAACGTGATCGTTCGATCGCTTGCTTTACGGACGACTCACAATTTATTTTTTTTTTTCCACAAAGTTATTTAATATTTTTTAGGAATATCTTGAAAACAAATTCTTATTACATCACCACCTTTGTTCATGGGTAAAATACTTGTACCTTTCTAAAAAACCCAAATTAGATTTATAAATGATGTACATTTATATATAGATAAATTTATCATATATTGGCAATGGAAATGAAAATTTTCATAATGAAGTTTGTGAAATGATATGTGTCTTACTGATTTATTATTTATTTTTTAAATATAATTTACTGAATATGTGTCACTTTATGAATGTCAAATGTGGAGTTTTTCTTTTTAACCAGGATAATTATCCTTTATATATCAATATATAACATTATATCATCCATTAATAAGTAAAGTTATTTGTACTGTTTTTAAAGATTTCTAAACTTTTATTTCTTTTTATTAATGAGATGATATATATAATTAACTGATAGTATATAAAATTATGCAAATACATTAGTATAAATCAAAGCTTTATTTAGATTTTAAATAACTTTAGATTGTTTTGATAATAAATTATTTCGTTACAAAATATCTATGTGTCCAACAGTTTGATTGTGAGTAAGAGCATTTTTCATCCATTTTAACCAAACATTCTAAGGAAAAGATTGAATTGTAACAATTTAAAAGGCTGAGGATTAAAATGAAGCAATTAAAAGATTAAGAATCATAAATATTGTTGGGACTAGTATGGTGATCTAAAACAAGCACTAAAATGAAAGAAATAGGTGAACAAAAATTTTAATGTGATTCAACTCTATTAGCCTATGTTCATGACACTAAAAAGGTAAAAACAATATCACTCATCAAATTTATAATTTTTGCATAGATAAAGCTAGAAACACTTAAACAAACAATTAGTAACTTTTGCACAGAAAAAGCTACAACATCTCAAACAAACAACTAACAAATATTTAGTAGCTTTTGCAAAAAGAAAGCCACAAACCATCTTCCCACAATGAGATCTGGTAAGATTTACATCTCTCCATTATGGACAAGTAATCGGTCACCAAATTATTCACTAGGATTTTTTTCCTCTTAAAATTATTTACCCATTACAGAAACTTAACCACTAAGTAATTTACAAATAATAAAATTTATCAGAAACTAAATTCATTCTTAATGTGAATTTGAGTCAAATACTTAACTATGTATAGGCGATAATATTCCTTTTGAGTGTATACAGTCCCAATTAGACCGAAAATTGTGATTAAGATGAGGTTGAATATTGCAATAATGATGGAATATTTATTTGATAATATTCTTTTTAAGTTTATAGGGTCCCAATGAGATTGAAAACTATGATTAAGATGAGATTGAATATTGCAGCAATGATGGAATGTGTGTTTGACTAATAAAAAAAGTGATATCGATGAGATGAAAATTAAAAATCTGTAATATATGTATAAATAATATAAAAATATGTAGAATCTTTTAAACCGATGAACATAGACATTATTATTTACCCTATTTCCAAATGGCCACTATAAATAAGTTTTATTATTAATAATATTTATCTAATTTATAAGTAAGAATTCTATTTTGATTAAAACACTTTTATTAAATGATAATATCTATTATTGTTTATTATTATATTTTAAAACTTTTATCAAATATTTGGTCAAAATAAGATAATGATAATTTCATTTATTTAAATTTAATCATTGGTTAATTTATATACATATATATATAAATATCTTAGGTTAGTACTTATAGTGTTAGAGCATTATTACTTAATTAGTAATGTAGTGTTGGAGATAGGCTTCACTAAAATCATCCTTGAAGGTGATTTTTTGGGCGTAATCAAAAGACTTAATAGATTAAAACCTAAGTTCTCTTCGATACTATTAAGTTTTTACACAAATTTATCCTTAATACTGTAAAAAAATGTTTCTGAGACAAAATTTGTCTTAATACTATTAAATTATAGATAATTTTCTCCTCGATACAGCTAAAATAAAGATAGAGCTGACGTTTTTTTTAATCTTTCCTTTTTTTGTCTTTAAAATTTTTTTATTTTGTAGTGTAAAGACATATTTGGTAATGCATTAAAATTTTTCGGTGCGTTGAAAAAAAAATTTTCAATGCATTGATAAAGAAATTTTTCAATGGTTTAATTTTTTAAAAAAATGTTTAATATATATTAAATAAGTATGTAGAAAGTTACCAATTAATGTAAAAAAAAATTAAGTCAATTTTATTATTTAATATTTAATTTAAATTATCTCTTTTTTAATTAGAAAATATGAAATATTTAAATTAAACTTTTAATTTTCAATTAAGATTATCTAAAATGATATAAAATGTTATTAAATTAAAATTTATAATTTTGAAATTTATAATTTTCAAGATTCAATATTTATGATTATCAAAGAATATAATTATATTCAGTACTTAATTTTCAATAATTTTTTATAACACAAATTTGGAATGCTTATAAATTCAGCATTAAAAATCAAGTACTTAATTTTTCAAAACTTAACTTTTTTCAGTTTATCAAATAACATTAAAGTTATTCTTAAAATTATTATTAATTCATTATTTACATAAAGAAAAATATATTATTTAATAAACTAAAAAAATATAACACATAAAATTACATGCAACGCATGTAATATCGAAAACTAGTGATTATTAAAAATGCTAATATAAATGTGTATTGAAAATTATTTATATATTTTAATAAAACTTTAAATTTTTTAAATTAAAAAAATTAAAAATCAAATATTATTAAAATCAAATAAAGGACAGCTAATTAAGCTTTAATCTTTTAAAAAAAAAAAAAAGCAGGTGTGGTTCAAGAATTTGTCTTTTAATAATTCTTTTTTGAGGTCTTAATCACACACAATTGTCTAACCAATAACAAAAAGCTTATCCATTAAAACAAGATAATATAGAATTGTCTATAATTTTCATTTAACAAAACTAGTTTTGTTTGATTAAATTACTAATAAATGAGTTTATTGACAATGACTGTCGAATGATTATGTAAGTTTTAATAAAGCTTTAGCTGTTCATAAACACATTCAAATGCATGTATGAATAAAATTGAGTTAGAAAAGTCATCGCGCATGAATCGTGCATGAATCATAGCTATAAAAAAAAGATAGAATCTATTAGAGCTTAGCTTATTTGACATTTCGTAGATTCGATATTTAAATTTAAAATTTATATTTTTTATTCTCAACTACGACTTTAATTGTAAAAGAAAAAAAGTAAATAGCATCTATTAATTTGAATATTGGGTTATAATTAATAATCACCCAACTATTTGTGTATTTTAGTTTTAGTCATACAACTTTCAAAATTTTCAATTGAAGTACTAAAGTTAAAAAACTCATTTTTTTAAATTAACTAACCATTTAAAGTTAGAGGTGTTTATTGGTGAGGATACTCATCCAAGTTTGAAAGTCCGCCTGATATTTAAGAGGGTTTGAGCAAAAATATTAGATCCAAAAAATAAGTTCAAGTAAAAAATTAGACCCGTTTAAAAATGGGTTAAGCCTTAGCTCACTTTTACAGCCTGAACCTGGCTCGACCATTTTACAAGTATATAGTACACATTAATTTTTTATGTTTAAGTATTAGGTAATATTTATCATATAAAAATATGTATATGTAATATTATACTGTAAATATTAAAAAATATGTTAAGTTATTTAAATTTTGAAACTTAATAAAAGAAAATTATTAAAGATTAAAATTTTAAAATATATATTCTAAAAATAAATTAGAAAAAATGGACATGCCTAAATATATCCACGTACAGATATTAGTACACTTAGGTAAATTTTGAGACTCATATTTCGAGCTGGGCCAAACTTAGGTAGGCATAAATTATGTTAATACTATACTTAAGCCTGACCCGAACTCACCTTACCCACAAACACCTCTATGCGAGACTAAAGGCTAGATGAGGTGGTGAGTGTTATCAACTTTTGATCATTACAAATTTTGAGAAAAAATAATTTTTAGAAAATTAAAAATAGATAAATTAAACTTTTGATAATTTCAATTTCGGTCACCCAACTAAAAAAATTTCAAAATTCGATCACCAACATAAGTGAAATTTTTCTCTAAGTTTGTGAATATTTAATCTCGATGTGACTTTACAATAATTTAAATGATATAATTACAATAAAATAAATATTAAAAA
Organism: Adansonia madagascariensis; assembly: GCA_038381835.1. Taxonomy (NCBI): domain Eukaryota; kingdom Viridiplantae; phylum Streptophyta; class Magnoliopsida; order Malvales; family Malvaceae; genus Adansonia; species Adansonia madagascariensis. The sequence goes on from JBBYHL010327995.1 coordinate 14,001, forward strand.
ATAATTTTAATTTTGTAAAATAAAATAATCAATGCTTGTTTCTTATTGTTATAAATTTTTTACATATTTATTTGAGTATTTTCTCATGTTACATATAACAAAATAATAAAATCATTTATTATAATGAATTTTAAGTTTATCTGTTATAAAATCATTATAAAAGCTATAACATTTTTCCTTACACCTAAATAATCCTTTATTTAAAGTAACAAATAAAAAATCAATTCTAAAAAATAAAAAATAATTTACATAGAAATTAAGACTTAATAGTTTATTTAGATATAAATTTAAAATTAAAGATTTATTTAAGTACAAATTAAAAATTTAAGATTTCTTTGAAAAATTTTACAAACTTAATTGTTAGTAATAAAAATAAAAGAATTTAACAAAATAATGACAAAATTTAAAGATTTTTAGTACCTAAACTTATATAAATATGTCACATACTATGAAATAAAGATTATTACCCTTAAAATTTCAAGGCTCTCCGTGAAGTTAGACCTCTTCTTATTTATAACAACTAGCATTTATAGTCATGTGCCACATAGAAATTCTCATTATTTTATATAAATTTTTTCATCTTTAAAATTATATCAAATTAATATAAATTTTATTCTTTTTAATATTGTTAAATTAACATGTTTTAACTTTTTTAATTTAAAATAAAGTTGATAAATTGTTTAACAAAAGTGATCGAAAGTAAAACAAATTACCGTTGGTGATAAAGTCATGAAGTTTTCAAAGTTGAGTGACTAAAATAAAAATTTTCAAAAAAATAAATGATCAATAGTATAATTTATCTTTTTTTTTATTTTTAAAAATATATATTTTTTTCAAAATTCATAATGTCACATGACAATCCGACATAGCATGTCAGATGATATGACAATGTCACATGGTGTATGACAAATGATGTGGCATGACCACATCATCTAGCTTTTAGTTTCTAGTGACTAGGTGACAAAAAATAAATTTTTATAACATTAGTGTCTAAATTGATAATTTTGAAAGATGAATGACCAAAATATGTGAATAACTGAATTATTATCTATGTAGTTAACCTTAATTACTTTTTTAATTAAATATAATTATTAAATATGTCAAAATTTTAAACATAACTATGATACATGTGTTAAAGATATCATGGTACTCATATAACATGTCGTATCATGCTTATTACATTTTTTTTATACTTATTAAACGTGTCATATTCATATTATATTTTTTTTATAATCTTTATTTCATTATAGTCTGACTTAGACAAGCAACAGAAAAATTTTGAAGAGATTGAAGTAGAAAGCGAATATGTGAGCAATTGAGACATATGGAGTAATTTTTAATAAATTCAAAACTTAATTTAATTGTTTTATGTTAACATTTGCTTAATTTAGATTTGAATATCAGTATATGCAACTTTAATTTTTTTCTATATTGTAACCTTTTTTGTAAAAAAAGGTAAAAATCGCTAATAGAGAGATGAAATTACCTAGAGGACACAAGGTTCCTTTACAATTACAAGCATTAATCACTTAATCTGATCTATTTCACTGTAATCTAGTAACTGGCGTTATACCCTTCATACGTGTAAGGGTAATGGTAACACCTATATCAATGCGTTGTTTTTATTCAATTAGAGAAAAAAATTTATTAATTAATATTTATTTTGTTAATATCACTAAAATTATTGATTAAAATAATATTCAAGGAAAAATATAATTAATAAATTATTTTTTGAATTCATTGACGGTGATGCGTTACGTAAAAATTTAAAATAATATTTTTTTAATCGGAGCATAAAAATACCAATTAATTAGATTCAAATTCTTATCTTATTCCAAATGAATGTTTCGCCTTTAATTTATATCGAGAAAAATTTTAATATTTAATTAAATTTTAAATAAATTTTAAATTTATATTTTTAAATAAATTGTCACCCCTTTTTTAAATAAATAATGTAGTAATTTTTTAGTACTCCCCTATTTTGGTATGTCTCAAAAAATTTTAAATTTTTTATTCATATTTTTTTAGTTTATCCTATCAATATTATTTATATTTATTGTTTATAATTAATAAAAAATTTAAAAAATATTTTTATATTAATATTTATGTATTTTATAATTAAATTTAATTAAAAATATTTTTTATTATTAAATTAATTTAAATCAAATTAACTTGAATTAATAGAAGATATATTCAAGATCGGACTCAAATGGTCCAAATTTATTGACCCTAATAAACCAATTTATTCTCAAATTATCTTTTCTTTAAATTTTTAAACCCATATTTCACTGTGTTAATTCTCTCCGTCGCTTTTTGTTTTTGACTTTGCAGCGCAATATTTAAGCTAAAACATTTGTATCGAGCTATTAAAGGTGTTATTAATTGTAAATTAATAATTATCTATGCATGCTTTCTCTCGACGTTGAAAAATGTTCACTTATTTGATTTCTTTCAAAGAAAAAGGGAAAATGGTTAATTAATAACTATCTACGCATGCCTGCTGACAACGTTGAAAAATGGTCACTTCTTTTATTTCTTCTAAAAAAAAAGAAAAAGAAAATGGTTGTGAGATTGTCGTTTAGGGCAGATGATTAGGAGCAATTAGATACATTTGGATATATTTAAATCATTTTAATTTTAAATTATTTTAAAATTAAATAATTTTATCTTTTTATTATTTTAAATTTAAATTATTTTAGATTAAAGCTGACTGTTTCAAGTTTTGATTTAGTTTCGGTTCAAGTTTAGATATTTTTGTATTATTTTATTTTATCTTTAAATGTAATAATTTTTTTGTAATTTAAATATTTATATTTAACAATAAATGATCATTTTATTATAAAAAATAATATATTATAAATTAATCATACAAATAATTAAAATAATTAATTTGATGAACTCAAATTTTAACATGTAAATACATTATAATTTATATTGTTCATACATATAAATATAATTGTAAATATTAATAATTAAATCCAAATGGACAAATAACTATATTTAAAAAATCAATAAAAATATAAGACTATGATTTAAGAGTATGTAAGATAATAAAAAATAGTATCACTAATTAATTATTGTACAATTTTTTAAATAACGATCTAATATTAACTTAAAATCAAATTTTCTATTAAAACTAAATATTTTTAATTAATAAGATTTATTCAATTTATAAATAAAAATTTTAGTTTCATTAAAACAATTGTCAAATAAATTTATTTTTTAATAATTAAAAACTTATAGTTTACATTAAATTACTTTATTTTCAAATGTTTAATTTTTACCCAAATTTTAAATCACTATTGTAAAATTTTTTTACTATTAATAAGATTTATCAAATTTATAAGTGAACATTTTACTTAACTTTTATTAAATAAGTTTATTTTATCATAAATAAAAAGAATAAAGGTTTAAATACACCTGGGCCGGGCCGGGCTAGGGCTCGAAATTTTTTTGAATTCTTAGCCTAGATTCGAACTTGACCTAACCTGACCTGCCCATTTAGGCTTGAAATACTATTTATCACATTAAAAAATTATTTTTATTAATATTTATGTATTTTTTTATTAAATTTAAATTTAAATATATTGTTTTAACTTAAAATTAATGTTCCAGGTGTGGTCGACTCGAAATAAAAATATTGAAGCCTGAGATCTTGCCTAGGTCTAGGTTTAAATTAGCTTTCTTTATTTTCAAAAAATTAATTTTCATTAATGGTAAAAAATAAATAAATTTATTTGATTAATAAAAAATGTTAAAACTTATATTAAATTTCTTTGTTGTTGTTAATTTCTACATAATATTAAAAAAATAAATCTTGTAATCTAATATAATTTGTAGTTGGAACAAACCTTTTATGTTAATTTTAATTTCGTTGATGAACATTTTATTAATTTTTTTAATTCTAAAGTATAGAATTATGTGTTTAAAAATTTATGAAACAATTGAAATTCACGTATGACACTACTAAATAATGACAATAAATAATAATTTTTAAAGTAAACTTATAAAAAATAATTTTAATTATATTATATTATATTAAAATCAATATTTATTAGCACCAAAATGATATAAAATTAATTTGTTATATAAAATCAATTTGTTACTTAATTTTATTATAAGAATTATAAAATTGATAATTAAAATTTTTACTTTATAAAAAATAATTTAATTATAATTTGATTATTCTCATTTTTAGTATTAAATTTAGGTTTGATTTTATTAGGCTAGATCATTTTGAGTTTGAGTCATTTTGGGCTTAAACTAATTTATGTTTAAGTTTTTAATTTTGATCAAACTAGATTCGATTTGAGTTTAAATTTTGTGGGTTGGAGTTAATTGCTATCTATAATTAGGAGTGAACATTCTGTTAGATCAATTTTAAAATTTTAAAAAATAATTAATCGAATGAATTTATAAAATTGATGAATAAAAATCATTAAAATCAAAATAATCTAACCGAATTTAATTAGTTTGGATGGTTTGTTTGTTTGGTTTCCCTTATTTGTTCCTGGTTATGTTTTCAGTAAACACTAAGCAATGTCAAGAAGGGAAAAAGCATAAAAGCTCCTACACTAGAATAGGTAAAATGCAAAATTTGTTGAGTAAAACGATGAGGGTTTTCATGTCGCTATTGGAAACTTAGTTATTTTTCCCCCTAAACCTGAACAAGTAAAGAAACCCAATTCAAAAACAAAGAATGAAAAAAGACAAAATGAAGATCAGAACATGTAAAGAATCGAACATTAGATCTGAAAATGCTGACAGAAAGGAACAAAAGGAGGGAGAGAGAAAGAGGCGAAGAAGAGAAAGATTTCTGGTTTCTTCGATACTTTTTCTGAGAGTAAAAGGCTAGGGTTTCTTCAAATTCCAGATGAAAGAGATTGAAAGAGTAAAAAGGTGGGGTACGAGATTTTTGGTTATGGGTTTGGGTAATGAGCTCTAACACTAGGTATGTCTTTTTTCTCTTTTTTTTAAACTTATTATAGATTAGATAATGGGTTTGCGTTTAAACAAAGTTGCTCACCACGTGTTTTAGGGGCAAGGTTAGCCAATTTTTCTAGGGCTAAGATTAAAAATTTTATTTATTTATAAATTTTAATATATAAAAGTAAATTATAAATAAAAATAAAAAATAATTGTTTATATTTTATTTTGGGTGAGTAAATTTAATTATGTTTAATATATATATAAACAAAACATGTGTATATTAAGAAATTTTTAAAATTTTTGGGCATAGACCCTATTAAAAGCTAAAATTTTTACACACCCATAAAAGTGGGTCAAATATTTACTTTTAACTTGAATTTTAGAATAAAAAATTAATTTTTTCAAAGTGGGAAGTCTTTTAACGTAAAAGTGGTTTACTAGTAAAACTCTTTTTTTAAAGTAAAAAATACAAAAAAAAACTTTTAATTTTATATTTATTCTAAAAACTTTAATTAATCTCTTTTAATTTTTTAATTGAATCAATATTATTTAATTTATGATATTAAATTTAATTAAATATTTTATAATAATAGAGATAATAATCTATTATCTCATCATTACAATGATAATAATTTATCCCATCTTATTATTTCAATTGATAAATAGATAAATTTTATCATTTACAATATATATATTTTTGGAAATAACCCTTCCATTCATTTGGATATTGATAGCAGCATACATCTTGATGAATAAATCTTGATAACCCTCAGTCCAATACATATCTCGATCTATTATTAGACTGAACCTAGCAATGCTGATTGATCAAAATAAAATAAAATAAAATAAAACCTAGCAAAGGTGTGGGCTAATTTATTCCCGTCTTCTCGTATGTTGAGGAAGGCAACACTGAAATCTCTATAATCTCATGTTTAGTATAAATAAAAGTAATTTTGCAATTATTTCGACAAGACATTTAAATGCTTTTGGCGTTGAACCAAAAAAAAAAAACCCTAACTGTGTTGATCTATTAGGAGATTTTATATAACATATATATATATATATAATAGGTACGTACAAAGACTATGGGGCATAAGCTGGAGTGATAATATATAATATTAATAGGTACGTACGCTTCGTGATTGGGGCCATACTTTATGTGCGTTCATGACTGAGGCCATATTTTAGGGGACTTCTGCTGTACGTTTCTTTTCGTTAGCTCCCATGGCAGCCGGTAATGCCGCTTGCTACTTTTAAATTTTATATTTAATAAATATTATTATATAATAATATATAAAATTATTATAATCATAAATGCATAAATTTTTATAATTTAAAAAATTAAAATTATTAATAAATATTATAATTACATAAATTATTATAGTAAATAATATAAATTAATATACGTTATTTAAAACATAAATAATGATAAAATAATAAAAATTATAATTCATAAATTTATTATATTTACTTAAAATTTTTATAAATTACATAAATATATTATCAAAAAATAATAAAAATAATATTACATATTTTATACTTACATATATAAATATATATATATATATTCTTAATTAGTTGGATGGTCAGTTTTATCATTTAGGAGCTTTTTTTTAATTGCTTATATCTATGCTAATATAAAACTTTTAATTGAGTTTGATATCCTAAGTCAACTAACATCAATTCAATTAAAAATTTTATAAGAAATTCAGATAAATTATTAAAATAAATATAAAATTAAGGGGCTTTTTGCCATTTCATTTAAAATAATATTCCAATATCTATTTTTTTCTTTAAATTAATAGAAAACCAACTTTTTACTTGAAAAAAACTTTCCATTAAAAAAAACTGTCAAATTTTTTATTTATTATTTATTTTAAAAATCAAATTAAAAGCAAATTTTTTATCTGCTTTTGCGGATGTGTCAAAATTTTAGTACATTTAAAAATCTAAATATTTTATATTGATTTTTAAATTAAGTATATTTCTTAAGAAAATGATCTTTCGTTTCCAACATGACCTTAAAAAATTCTACGAAGGCCTAATCTTAATCGGAACAAATTTATGAACTTGATTGATTATTTGTTTCATCTTGCGAAGCAAAAACGACAAACAAAATCTATGTTCCTGCTTTCTCAGCTTAAGTTAAATTAAAGACATTCTAAAATAATAATAATAATAATACATTCTAAAAACTTACTCTATCTTCTTTATTCTAATTCGATTGCATCTAGGATTCTTCCATGTAGCTGGTGGAATTTATTTATTTATTTATTTTTTGTGCAGAATAATGTTTTGCTTCCATACTTTGATATATATATATGCACACACACACGCACAAAGCCTGATTAAGAGTCTAAAGGATTATGACATGTAATTCAACAAGTATAAGGGCAATTATTATTAATTTTTTTTAATAATCGAGGTTGTTAAGATTTGATCTGTCACTGTAAGTAAAAGTTCAGTATTATAAATAATACTTTTAAAATAACAGCAGCTATTTGTAGTATGAATTTAAGGATATTGACATATCTTCAACAATTGACA
>JBBYHL010328213.1:0-23098 GCA_038381835.1 Adansonia madagascariensis
TTGTTGACCAAGATCACCATCAGCCACCCTATTTGCTAGAAAATCATTTTAGCATTTAAACTAGCCACCCTATGTCCCTTACATTGGTAGCAGGTTGCTTCCTACAGCCACTCTATAGCTACCAAGCTGACATCACTTTGTCCCTCTTGAGAAATGACTAAAAATACCTCCAATATGGCTCCAAAATGCTGGTATAACTAGGCCATTTATGTCTCAGCCGAAAAAGGTTAGATACTAGCTTGTTTTAGCTTTCAAAAATACATTCCTACATCAAGAAAACCAAAATCCTGTAGCCCTTCACTTAGCACCCAAAAACACCCACTCTCAACCACTACACATTTCGAAAATCACCCTCATCCATACCAAAACCAAAACCTCATTGTTTCTCTCTTTTTCTTGCTTATTAACAACAAGAAAAGGAGGAAAAATCAAGCCATCTCCAACCATTTGGTCAAAAATTGAAGTTTTGTTGGTATAACTTCATACTTTATCACTTTCATTTTTTGTTTTTCAGCATCTTCATCATTTTAGTGAGCTCTCCATATTTCGATCACCCTCTTAGGATTATCATGCATTATTATGGCTTTTGGTTGTCGTAGTTTAGGATTTGGATGCCTTAATGCCCCTTTGATATGCAAAATGCCTCATTTCATCCTTATTATTTTGATAGCTCTTGCTCATGCATTTTATGCCATATCCATGCATCTTGTTATGATTAATCCATGTAGGAATCATTAGCCTAACATATTTCAAGCACATTTTACATTAGCTTGCATGAATCATTGTCATTTTCAGTATCCATAACATTTTTTTGTCAAAATGCATAACACTTTCTCTATCTAGACCATTGGTAAAGTTAGCATGCCTAGTCATGTTATATGCCATCCTCTTGTATGTTTGTTGTCTTCCCCTTGTCAAAATTCATGTTTGGTGGCTATAAAAAAAAACTGATTTTCAACACCTCCCTAAGCCAAGCATGTTAACCTCAACCAATGAGGATTAGCATAGACTTAGCATTTTTCTTAAAGTTAGTAATAACAATCTTAGGAAAAATTAAGTTTTCCAGATCTGGAATCTTGGTTAAACGGGCTCAAATCTTCTGATTTTGTAACGAAAATGGCCTTACACTTGTTCCCGATATGTTTGTGCCTTATTTTTGAGTCGAAACCTTGAGTGGTATGATCAACGGGCTATTTCATCATCCCAAATTACTCCGGGGTAGTGCAAATGAGCTCTTGATGCTCATGCTACTCTTTCCCTTTAGTCATGGACGTTCGAATGTCAATAACTCGAGTTTGGACCCGAGAACATAAGGAAAAATAAAAATGTATCCCTATTTGCTTTGTCCTTTGCTGGCAACATAACTGTTGCAAATTGAAAAATCACTTTAAAATCCTAAATGATTTTTCATGAATTTTCTAATATTTTCTCTGAAACTATGTCAAACTATCTTTAAAACGATGTCTTATTCACCCTTGGATCATTCCGAATGAGAGAGTTATGATTTTTCAAATCTAAATTGTCCAGAACCTCTAGAATCCAAACATGTATTCTAGTTGGGCTGTTCGACCCATTAAATGATTTTTCAAAAATTTTCGAACATTTTTCCTAAAAGGTTCATGAAATTCCCTTTTCAAAAAGGTATTGCTTGCAATTTTTTGATACCAAATGAGTCTGAGGTGATTTTTTAAATTTTGACACTCCTTGTTCCTCATATGCTCTGCCAGCAGCATAATCAATCCAAACTTGAAAATTTATTCCCCTGGAAAGTGATTTTTTAGGATATTGGGAATATTTTTAGATTGACCCTCATCAAGTTACCTTTCTAACAGTATCTTGTCCACCCTCTAAAGCCTTCAAACCAATCCAAAATAAATTAGGAAAGTGGGATGGTGTGATGCTATCCCCTGCTTTTGGTTATGGTCAAAATTGAGTTGTTTTCCTGAGCTTCATCTTGAGACATTTGAATGTCACCATAGCACCCTGATTAGCCTCGAAAACATGCTTTGACCTCCTATAGGCTTGTATCAAGGCACGAGTATATTTTACATCTTTATCATCCTCATTCACAATAATTTCTTTTACCAAAAGACGTCATAATGCTCACTCATTTTCTAAATCACAAAGCTTTGTCAACTTAAGTTTTCTAACTCGACCTCTCTAATATCACTTATGGGGATACTCCAACCCCGATCTTTCGAAAGGATACTCTAACCTCATTTTTCAAAATTGTCAACCTTTAAAAAAATCTTCTTTCGTTAAAATTATTCATCATCCATGGGGATACTCCAACCCTATCTTTTCGAGGGGATATTCTAACCCTATCTTTCAACTATAATTAAATTTTTCTCTTTCTCAGATTTCCATGAATACGTCAAACAAATCTTGTTTAATCAAGAAACCCAGATGCATATAAAAAATTATCGATTTGGTTATCCCTAGTAACCGATGCCAATTGAGAGATAAATTCCAATAGTCCATCCCTTTTCTTTATTATTGCATTGAATGATCCGTGTTATGTTACTTCTTTTGTTGCCTTACTAACGTGATTTCTTTATGATGATTATTGCATTCATGTTTTCAAATTATTTCAAATAAAACTAAGGGTAATATTCCATGTTGGTATCTTTCCAGTGCCTAAAGTGGAATATTCCATTTTTTAAAGTAAAATCCAGAGGTAATTTTTATTGAAAATCTCTACATTCTCCATTTCTCTGGGGCGTATATGAGATTAAATCTTTTTCATCAAAACCTGGATTTGTATTTTTAAAAGATTCATGCATTAAAAGGGGTTATATCAAAATAATGATGAGTTAAGATCGAAAGAATCAAAACTGAGATAAGATATGCTAGTAAGGTACCGATTTCGGGCGTTGCGAAGCGGTTCGTACCTCATCGTGCGTAACTAACTCTTGAACCCAAATGGTGAATCTTTGCATTATGTAAACCATGGGATTGATGTTTCAAGTTTCATAACTCAAAACATAGGTTTCAATAGGCATGCGGTCATGCCTAGCTCGAAATGATTGGTGATGACTCCATGCGTTGGCCATTTCATGATGGTCATCTGAGACTAATAAGATGAGTAATTCATCTTATGGCTCCCTTCATTATATCACAAGTCGAGAATCCATACATTCTTGTTCTCATCACATCGCGAAAGAAAAGTCTCGGTCAAGAAGACATTTCCAAGTCAAAAAAATATTTTAAGTCGTACGCACCCGTAGATTAGCGAGGATCCACCCCAGGGCATGTTGTGACACTAATGATATGATTTACTTTTTGATAAATTAATATTTTATCATATATAGATATGTTCAAGGGTCGGGCTATCCACCCGACCCAATTGGGCCTGGGCCCAAGTTCTCATTTTTTATATTAAACTAGCTTGACCTGGCTCAAAACAATAATTTTAAATTAATATATTTTATTTAAATTTAGTTATAAAAATATATAATATTAATAAAAATATTCTTTAATGTGATAAATAATAATTCTGGCTTTAATAAGCTGGTCTGGGCACGTTAAATAGGGGCCTAGGCTTGAGATTTTAAAAAAATTTAGGCCATGGCCTAGGCCAACCCATAAGTAAGTTTAATCATATTTAAAATATAAATTAAGTTTTTAATATTTAATTAAATTGTTAAAAGAATATTAAAATAAAATTCATAATTAAAGTTTTTGATTTATTAAAAATTATATAATTATAATTTCTTCATATTTAATTTTAGTATTAAATTCGGGTTCAGGTTCAGGTTGGGCTCGTGTTTGAGTTCTTCAGGTTCGGGTTATTTCAAGTTCACGTTCTTTCGGGTTCAGGTCATTTTGGGTTCAGGCCATTTTGGGTTTGGGTTTTTTTAGGTTCAGCCCATTGACTTTTTTGGTCAAATCGGGTTTAGTTCGGGTTCAGGCTCAGGTTTTTTTGGGCAAATTTTTAGGTTCGGGTTTATTTTGCCACCTCTAGGGAAACTCTAACCCTGCTTGTCATTTAAAATATGAATTTTCTCTCTCCCAAAACTTTTAAAAGGTTTCTTAATCAAAACCTTCTTTTAAACGCATTCAAATCATCACCATTGGGGATACTCCAACCTTACCTTCCAAGGGGATACTTCAATCCCGTATTTTAAATTTCACTTGAAATTTAAAATTTTTTTCCCCTAGGCACCTTAGGTTTTTTAATCAAAACCTCTTTTTTCCCTCAAGTTACCACTAAATCTAAATGCCTCTCAAAATTGTTATTTTGATTATTCTTCAATAATCGAAGATAATTATGAGATACATTCCAATTGTCCCTCTTATTTTATATTTTTCTGTGTTTATTTTCTGTAATGTTATTTTATTCTTTTTTGTCTTACTAACATATTTCCCTTTGTAATAACCATTGTGCATTCATATTTTTAAATTGTTTTAAAAAATTACAAGGCAATGTTCTATGTCGTTATCTGTCTAGTGCCTAACATGGAATATCTGGGTTTCAAAATTTAATCCATATATTACTTTCATAAAAAATCCTTATGTTCCCTACACCTCTTGGGTGCATAGGTGATCAAAAATTTCTTTCAAAACCTAGATCTACAATTTTCACAAAAATTCATGCGTTAAAGGGGATTATATATGAATAATGATAAAGTGGAACTGATTAAACTAAAACTAAAGTGAGACATGGTTAGCGAGTATCAATTTTGGGCATTGTAGGGATGCTAATCCTTTCTCACACGTAACTGACTACTGAACCCAATTGAAGAATCCCTAAACCTTGTAGACATCAAAATTGATGTTTCAAGTTTAGTGATTCGAAATATTGTTTTCAATAGGTAGTTGATCATGCCTAAGCTTGAAATGATCAGTGGTAACTCCAAAATTATGGCCATTTCACGTTAATCTTTTGAGGTTAGTTAGATAAGTAATTCATTGAATGGTTTTTCTTCCTTTAATATTATTATGCCTAAACAGATCTCGATGAAGGGATAACCCAGAAGCTTCAACTGACATGCCCATACCATATATTTTTAAAATCATGCGTACTCTTTTTGAATTGCAAAAAAAAGTGCATAGCGGCAGCTTGGCAACTCCACTGGGGACAACTTAAAGAGTTAGGCCTACAACTAGTATGTCTCACTTGGTTTTTGGTTTCCATCATTATTTAGATATAACCCCTTTTATCTTTATCTTTTAACCTTTTATCTTTCATCATTTTATCTTATGTTGGGATTGACGAGTTTTTTTCCTGCATCGATTGGGCTTGTTTGCCTTTTTTCTTTCAAAGCTTCGGATAACAGCTTAGTTAATTTGGTAATTTGAGCTTAGAGTTCCTCATTGTTATGGAGTGACTACTCTTAGAACTCCTTATACATAAGTTTGAGTCGTTTAATGCAGGCTTGGTGATCATTTTCCATTGCTTTTCGATGATTACGAATGTTATACAGATGGGAAACTATAGATCTAATGTTTTAAAGCACCTTCACTTTAAATTATTGCTGGATTAAACTTTTATTATGTGTTATGAGCTATTCGATGAAATGAAGATAAGTATGCAATTAGATGATAATTAACATGAATGCATAAAGCAATAAAGGAATTAAATTGGTTATACAAATACACATAGGACAATCAAACTTAAGGAGTAGCTCCATTAATAGCATCTTTCATTAAAACTGTAAAATATCCCTATTACACTCGATTAAATTTGGAAATGCCTGACGTGGTTACATTGTTTAATCACATATTCTATAAAATACAAAAGTTCTTGTTCATGGGTTTTAATGGGCAAGATGTCATATGTTAAGGATTGGGCTACGTCTATCATGTTCTCAGCCTCCAACTGAGCTACTTGAATTTGCTCAATGAGATGGTGATAATGGTCCTAATAGTTTTGCTGTGCATGATCAACCACTTAGAGCCATTCTTGCTTTCGCTGTCTAAATCTTGAATTCTAAGTGTCAGAGTCTCATTCTTAGCCTAGTTTGCTTTCAAATCCCTGATCTAGCTTCTTACCGTTCATTCCTCTTTTAATATGTTGATGCGAAGGCATGGGTTCTAATAAGCTTCTCCCTATTGACCCTAGCTGCTTTTCATCGTCGATGCAATTCCTTCTTAAGTGTAGCAATTTTTACCTTTCACTCAACTAACGCCTTGCCAAGGTGCCAAGACTTGTTTGCTTTGCTAAGGGCCATATAGTCTTTCCTCAAACTCTTAAGATCTTCCTTGAGGTGGTTTTTCTCTTTGACAGCCCTGTTACCTCGCCATCTTAGAGGTAGAAGTCCATTTCGAATTGATTATTTTATTCTTTTAAGCAGGTAATCTTTTGATGAAGGTCACCTTTTCTTGTTTGAACTTTCGCTTGAACAATTCAATTTCAAAGGGAAATTCATTAATTGGTATTTGTAATGTTCCAACACTAGATAGGGGTAAGATATCATTGATGTGATGGATCCTCCACTCATCATATCCCAGAGTCATGTTACTTCTTCTCTAATACTTTTCCATATAATGAGTTTATCTCCCTGCATGAAAGGCTAGTTGAACTTTCAACTTGTAATCAAGTTCACCTTAGTCAAAATCCCATTGCACTAGGTCTTGGATGAAGGGGATGAATTGTTAACACTAGAATTGTCAGAAGATAAGGATGGTGCGTAACTAGTGCTTCCCCATAATCTCATAAATTGCATAAAACTGTAATTCCCACATTGATACATGATTGTTGTAGACATCTTATTTTGTCTGGGCTCACTTTTAGTATCCTAGGACTCGATTGAAAGATAATAAAATCAAAAGATAAAAAATAAAAACTAGGGGATGACTGTCAGGTGCCATGTCACCAGGCACTAGTAGGTGACTCGATGCCAGGTGAAATATTTTTTTCGGAAGGTTTGAAATACCTATGGGTCATATTCAAGAAAAATGTAAAATGAGGCATCAAAGACCACTTTTCATGGTGTCATCTATCATTCGATGAGTACATGGATCAATTTCCCACTGTTTATGATAAAGTTTAGGTAAATCGGGAAGCCACTGGTACATGCAAGTTATGTTGGTGTGTAAGTACTGAAATAAGGCCTTTATGTTGATAAAAACTTGAATTTTCACAAGTAGTATCGATACAACAAGGTTTGGTATTGATACCTAAGGTATGGTATTGATGCTTAGCATATTTGTCTTGGTACAGACCTTGGCAACAGCTAAAGTTATGACTTTTGGCAAAATGTATCGATACATAAGTATGAGTATCGATACAAATCCATAGAGTATCAGTACAGGCCTTTAAATCTCAAGACTAGATACAATTTTTTGCTCTTAGTATCGATACACACCTCATTGTATTGATACTGATGGGTAAAAATTACCTTATGTATCGATACAACATATTTTGCATCGATACACCAAAGCATTTTTGCTAGTTTAGACCATTTTTTTAACCTTCAAAAATATGATTCAAATATGTTTTTGCACTAAGAAACCATCATAAATCAGTGCAAACCTAAACTTTCGGCCTGTGATCAGATTTAAACAAATTTTTAGAGCCCAAACAACCAATGGCAAGGGTTATTTTCATAAGATATATGGTTGTAAGAGGGCAAGTTAGGCATATCTTCAGCTTAGGGGCTGTTGCAACCTTTCTGGCCTCTTTCTCAGTATGGCAGAACTAATGGAAAGAAAACCAGCTGAGCATGGTAGTTGAAGATGTTCCTTAGTGCACGAGGTAAAGATAAAAAATGCCTTTGCTTTGTCTCTTAAAAGCATTGGCTAAGCATTGAATAAAAGAAAACTTCCAGCTATCTTAAAAAAAAAAGAAAAAAACTTTCAGCTGTTCCCGAAAAAGATCTCTTTTGTAATCTTAGAAAAGGCTCTATCTATTCCTAAGAATCCTCAAGTAATCTCTAATCCCAAAACTCTCCAAAAACATTATTCCATTGCCTTTCACCCTTAACTTTTTTCCATTTTCGTAGCTCCCTAAATTGCCACTATAAAACCTCCAAAAACTTAACTTTTTACACACTTTCACCCTTAAAACACCCCGTCATCAACCTTATTACCGAAAGCTTATTTCTTTTATCCTTTTCTTGCTAAATAATAGTAAAAAGGGGGAAAATAAAGCTAAAAGTCACTGCTTTAGGAATGAAGTTTAAGCTTGTTGGTATATTTTCTACCTTGTTCCATACATTTCCTGCTTTTTATCATCTACATCATTTTAGTGAGTCCTTTATGCTTCAATGACCATTCTAAGACTCTCATGCATTGTTACTGCCTTAGTTATGGTAGTCTTAGGATTTCGTTGTTCTTGTGATGCCTTGATGCTAATTGGTAGGCCAAACTTTTACTCTTTCATTTTATCATCAGAGCAGTCCCTTATTCATGCATTCTTTGACATATTTCATCTATTTTCACATGCTTAACACATGCTTAAATGTTCACTTCAACATGTCTTATGTATATTCATCCATTTTCTTGTGTTTTAAGGAGTTTCATAACATAAAAATGTTGTTTTGGCAACTCTAGCTTGCATTCTTTATTTAAATATGTTCATATCATTTCTATACATCTTATGTCATCTTCTTACATTTTTGTCACCTATTTCCATGTTAAAATATTGCCTTTATGTTTTTGCACATTTAATCCTTGTTCATCTTTATGCGTGTTGCATTTCATTCATGTTATTCCTGTTAAGATGCATGCTTGTTTGCTAAAAATCTAATTTTCAAAAGAATTTCCTAACTTGAGTTCATGCCACCTCCAATAGATATAGATTGCATGGATTTAAAGTTTTATAACATTAGTCCTCCAATCTTAGGGACAAACTAAACCTCCCAGGTTTGGATTCATGGAAATAAAATGCAGTTTTCTTTTATTAAAGTATTAAGTCCTGATCTTGAGTTTAATACCCTCTATAGTGACATGGTCAACGGGTTATTTTATTGGCCCAAAATATTCCAAGATTATGGAATGAACTTGTGACCCCCATGTTACTTTCTGTCATAGATGTTCGGACATCCTAGACCCAAACCTATCTTTGAAAAAACCCTAAAAATATCGAATAGCCCTTGTTTTTGCTCTAGCAACATTGTAGTCTAAGTTTGGAAAATCACTTTCAAACCATAAAATACTTTTCTTGATTTTATTGATTTTTTTTCGCTTTAAGGTTATCAAAATAATTTCCAACGATGTCTTGTTCACCCTTAGATCATCCCGAATGAGAGAGTTATGATTTTTCGAACTTTTCCTATTTAAAACCCCTGGAACCAGCAAACGATACTCAGTTTGGGCTATTTTGGCCTAGCAGATGATTTTTCTAACATTTTAAAACATTTTTCCTAAAAACTTAACGAAATTACCCTTTCAAAAAGGTATTGTTCATGATCTCACGATTTTAGATTCTCGAAATGATTTTACAAAGTCCATCGCACCCTTTTCTTTCTACATGCTGCCAGTGTTGCGACAGACCCAACTTTAAAAATTAATTCCACCTAGAAGGTGATTTTTAGGCTTTTTGGAATATTTTTACATTAAACCTTATTGAGTCATCTTTCTAATGGTACTTTATTCATTGCCTAGAGCCTTCGGATGAACCCGAAATAAATTCGAGAAAGAAGCTAACACGATGCTGTCCCCTATTTTTGACCCTAATTTTTGAGTCTCCTTTATCGAGACATTCAAATGTCTCAAAATGCATCTGATGAGTTCGCTTACAACATAAGCCCTTTAGACTCAAATCAAGGCTTAAGACAAAAGTATATTTTATACAAACCTATGGGTTTCTATTTTCAAAATCTTTTTTGAAAAAGGAGAAGAACATTTCTTTTAAAAGTAAAAAAATTTTGCCTTTAGGTACGCTCTAACCCCATTACTCTAAGGGGATACTCCAACCCTGTTCTTCACAAAAAAACTTAAATGTTCTCTTTATTTCTAAATATTTTCATAATTTTATCTTTGGGGATACTCCAACCCTGCTTTTACCTCAAAAAATAAAAAAATTTTCTTTTTTCTAAGTGCCTCGGATTGTTTTGATTAAAAATTTTTTATCCCAAAAATTACCATTGAATCTAAACCTGTCTTTAAATTGTCATCATGATTATTCTTCATTGATCGAAGACACTTATGAGACACTTCCGATCATCCATCCTTTTTATGTTCATTTGTTTATGACTGTCTATTTATGATATTATTATATTCTTTTTTGTCACACTAACACATTTCTTTTTTGTAGTGATTACCATGTATTCATATTTAAAATTTGTCTTCCAATAAAATTTACAAGGCAACGTTCCATGTCGGTATCCCTCTAGTGCCTAATATGGGACATCCAAATTTTTAAATCTAATCCGGACATTATTTTCATAAAAATATCCTTATGTTCCTCACGTCTCCAAAGCACGAAGGTGGTCTAATTTTCTTTAAAAACCTAGACTTACATTTTCCACCAAAACTTCATGCATTAAAAATGATTATATCTAAATAATGACTAAATGGAACTAATTTAATCGAGACCAAAGCAAGACGTAGTTAGTAGGTATCGATTTCATGCATCGCGGGGGTGTTAATCTTTTCCCATGCGTAACCAACTCCTAAACCTAACCAACGAATATTTTAACTTTGTAGAGCTTGAAATTAATGTTTTGAGTTTCGTAACTCGAAATATTATTTTCAATAGACATTCGATCTTGCCTAGCTCGAAATAATTAATGGTGACCCTAAGTTCATAGTCAGTTTGTGGAGGCTCTGAGACTAGTTGGATGAGCAATTTGCTGGACGGCCTCTCTCTTCTTCATATTACTATGCCTAATCCAAATCTCGATCAAGGGATAACTCAAAGGCTCCACCATGACCAACCATTATTTATTTTTAAGCCAAGCGTGCTATGCCCTACGAATCGTTTGAAGTTTTAAAGGTGGGGACATGACGATAGCTTGGTGACTCCACTGGGGAACTAGAGAGTTAGGCCATGACTAGTTATTTCTCATTCGGTTCTTGATTTTTCTATCTCTATAATTATTTAGATATAATTTCCTTGTATTTTTTCTACTAATCTTTATCTTTTAGGTTTGTCTTGTGATTGTTAGGGATTGTTTGTTCCTAAATAAATACTAACTTAAATAAGTATGGTAATATGGGAATAAAACAAAAGGTTTGATTGTTTCCCAGACACACACTATACACTTGCGTTTGCACTAGATTCCCACCAAAAACCGTGGTATGGTTATTGTCCTAATTATTAGAAAGAAGTGAGCCACCCAGCTTCATAAGTAATCCTTTGCACAGCTGGGCAAGACCTTTTGAGGTGTAAATTAGCTATATCTCTCATGACTAACCATCTGCATTTGCATAGGGAAATACATCCACTGGATAGAACCTATTCTGCCAAACCCACGATGGGCCTAGGATCGGGGTGCCTCAGTTGTCCTTATTGGATGAAAGAGTGATTCGCATACCCAATTAGGCATTAACTCAAACCCATTAAGTGAACCCTATGACCTAAACTATGGCAAAATATATCGGATTGTTGCTAGAATAACTTGAAGACTAGGACTACTCAAGGAAACACTTCTTACCTTTACTCTTATATACCATGGTTACGTAGGCGATGATGGGTGATATTGTCACCCATGTTTGTCATTTTTATTTTCATGATTATTCCTTTAGGATATGTCATGACGTTTGATGATAAATCCACTTTAATAAGTGGGTGTGGACAAACGAATGCCATTACTTGTAATGCCACCTTAAAATAGTGAGATTTGACCAAAATAAGCCATCATGCTATTCGAATGATGGCTTAGCATAGATAGTGATAAATGAACGTCACCGTTTAAATGGTTAGTTTTAGTCCTCACGAGGTATCATGTTGCCTCAAGGCAAATTTTAATGCGAATGTGTCACTATGCTGTCCGTTTAATGTCTTAACATTCATGATCATCATGTTCGCCCTTAAGCATCACACCACCTATTCTCAAGGCAAATTTTGTGATGCATTTTTATTGCTATTCTTTCATTTCTTTATATTTATGCCTATTATTTTGTATGGTTACTAATTTTTTTTTCTTTTCTTTATCACACATTCATTATTTCATCATAATCATAATCATCATCATCATGGGACAATTGGCTAATGGTTCAATGTTCATCAAGGGGTGTCTATCATGAAGCAATAGTTTACTTCAGATTGGAAGCCTTTTGAAGAGGTTCGAGCATGGTCAGAACGCCAGTAGCGTAAAGATTGGGACACCCTTAAATCAGGGTATGTCTCAGCAAGTGCATGAAAGGATCAAGATAGGGTACTGTTAAAATGATTGGCAAGATCTGAGGACTATATGGACTAGTTGGAACAATACTGAAAGGTAATTATTCACTAAGAGATACAGAGATATTGCTCTTTTGTTCCAAGTCTATTTGGATGATGGCTTGTTGCGAGCAGCATCTCAATTTTGGAATCTAGCATATCTGTTGTTCACTTTCAATTGTGAAGATTTGGTCCCTATGGCTGATGAATACATTGCATACTCAACATTGAGAGAGCAAAGGTTGATAGAATATACTGCAAGGCTTTGAATCCTCCAACTTTAAGAAAAAATTAGCTCAAATCCTTGGGGTAATGAAGTCTTGGATTAGAAGTATATCAAAACAAAGAAGAATAGTGAATGCATCTCCTGGGCTAGTGTGAAAGAAGCAATGACGAGTACCGTTGACATCCAAAAATTCCAAGATATCCATGCTTTGGTGATATATGGTTTGGTCATATTCCCAAAGACATTAGGCTATGTTGAAGCTATGGTAGTAGATGTGTTTTCTCATTTGTGCTGCAACATCAATCCAGCACCAACTATCGTTGTCAAAACTATTCAAGCTCTTAATTTTCCCAAGAAAATATGTATAAGCTGCTTCATCAGATGTGCACCACTCCTTCACATTTGGCTTATCAATTACATTTATCTTGAAGAAAGTAAGATATTACACAACTTTTTACCCAACTTTAGACTTCTAGGTACTTGAGAAAGAATGGCCTCAAGACAAATCTGAAGAGTAATGGGTCCAAAATTCCTGAACCGTAAGAGGGAAAGGTAACATAGAAGGCTTTTTGGTTTTCCCCATAAATGGTCATATATATTGATAAGAAGATTACAGTTGTGTACTGCTCATGGGACTATAGGGAAGCACTAGCTATGCTTCCATTTTGGTCCTCTGACAATTCCAATGTTGATAATTTGTCCCCTTCATCTAAGACTTAGAGCTGTGAGATTTCAACTATGGTGAGCTTGATTACAAGTGACAAGTCCAACTAGCCTTTCATGCATAGAGATAAACCCGCTGTATAGAGAGGCACTGGAGAAAGAGTAGTATGACACTAGGATATGACGAATGGAGGATCTATTGCATTAACGATGCCTTGCCCCTGTCTGGTATTGGGACATCACAAATACTAGATGACAAATTTCCCTCCAAGATTGAATTACTTAGCGAGAGTTCAAACAAGAAAAAAGTGACCTTTGCCCAAGAGATTGCTCACTTAAAGGAGGAAAATAGTCAATTAAAAATGAACCTTTACCTTCGAGATGGTAAGGTAAACAGGGCTATCAAAGAGAAAAACCACCTCAAGAAGGATCCAAGAGTTTTAAGAAAAACGATGTGGCCCTTAACAAAGTAAGCAAGTGCAAAAGACTTGGAAAATCATTAGTTGAGTGAAGGACAAAAATTGCTGCCTGGAGAAGGAACTACATCAATAGAGAGAAGTGGCTAGGGTTAATAGGGAAAAGCTTGTTAAAACGTATGCTCTTACATTAACTTACCAATAAAAGAATGACCAGTTAGAAGCTCAAGTCTAGGATTTGAGGGCAAACTAAGCTAAAAATAAAGCTTTCACACTCGAAATTCAAGATTTAAAGCATTCTCTTCAAGCTCGCCAAGAACAAGTCAATGCACTGGTGAGAGCCTTTAAATAGCGGGATCAAGAATAACTTCAAGTGGTTGATCATGCATGCCAAAACTATCAAGACCATTATCGCCATCTCACAGAGCAGATTTGGCTAGATCAGTTGGAGGCTGAGAACATGATGGATGTAGATCAACCCTTGACACATGATATTTTTCCCATTACAGCCTATGAGCAAGACTTGTTGTATTTTTTGGATCATGTAATCAAGCAATGTAATCATGTAAGGCATTTTCAAATGTAATCATGTGTAATCGAGACATTTTGTTGCTTTAATGAAAGACACTATTAGTGGAGCTACCCTTTAATCTAATTGTCTTTTTGCATTTGCATGATTAACCTAATTCTTTCATTGTTTTATTCATTCATTTATCTTGATGATCACATATTAACTCTCATTGCATCAAACATATGCATGAACATATCATAAAAGCCTAATCTGGTAATAATTTAAAGTGAAGGTGCTATAAAACACAAACCTATAGTTTGTCATTGGTATAACACTCGTAATCATCAAAAAGCGATGAAAAACAATCACCAAGCCTATATTGAAAGACTTAAACTCATGTATAAAGAGTCTCAAAAGCAATCACTTCATAGGAATGAGGAACTCCAAGCGCAGATTGCTGAACTAACCAAGCTGTTGTCTGAGGCATTAAAGGAAAAAAGGTAAACAAGCACAATTGATGTAGGGAAAAAATAGACCAGTCCTAAAAGCAATTTGAATGGTGGTATTAAGGCAACCAATGCTTAGAAAAGGGTATTGCATGGACAATATCCTTCGACAGCAAACTCCTATCAATTCAGCCATTCATTTACATCAATCTTCCAACAGCATCCTATTTGATCCAAGGATTTCAAAGTGCAAGCTCTTCACTGGCAATGCCTATAGTCCCAGACCTCGATAAGCAAATGGAGCAAGAGAAAGTAAAGAGGTCCTCAAAAAATGATGAAGACTTGAACAAGTATCAGTCATTGAAGAAGTACCTTTGAGCTGTTAAAGGAAATGACAAATTTAGGATCATGGACGCAAAGTCGTTAGGGCTTGTTTCTAGTATCATCATTCTGCCTAAATTTAAAAATGCTAGATTTTGAAAAGTACAATGGAACTATCAACCCTACTGCCCATCTTCACATGAACTGTCTGAAAATGGTAGGGTATGAAGAGAACGAAAAACTACTAATTCAATGTTTTCAAAACTATCTGACTGGGGCAGTTTATTTGATGGTACATAAGGCTTGATCCTGTAAGAAATCATACATGGGTGGATTTAGCTCACATTTTTCTTGATCAATATAAGCACGTCTGATTAGGCCTCAGATCAACTTTCCTTCAAGAAAATGGAAAAGAAAGCCTTTGAGAGCCTCAAGCAATATGCTCAAAGGTGGAGAGAAGAGGCAGCTTAAGGTCATCCCACTTTCACTGAAAAAGAAATGACGATCATGTTTATCAGCACTCTATGAGCTCCCTACTATGAAAGGTTGGTAGGAAATGCCATAAAAATTTTTGCTAATATGGTTATATTAGGTTAAATGATTGAGAGCACCATAAAAAATGGTAGGATATCCATTGAAGAATCATCCAGGTCAGTTAAGAAGTCAATGAGTAAGGGTAAAGAGAAAGAGGTTAATGTTGCTAGCCTAAGTCATGCCAGATTCAATCGAAATCCACATCAAGCACAGGCTGTATACATCCCTCCGAACATGTTGAATCCAGGTTTTACCCCTCACTTATCAGCACCACAACCAGTTCATGCTATTAGGTTTGCTCTAACAATGAGCTTTGCATCGAATCCTGTTCAAAATATAGCCCAGAGTGCACAACCTCGCAATATGAATAATACAAAAGCTCCAAACAATCAACAAGCACCCCGAGAAAGGAAACACTTTGAACCATTTCCTTACTCCTATAAAGATATCTACTCTTATTTATTGATAGGTCAAATAATGGCCCCAATATTCATAAACCTATGATCACCATTGTACCAGTACCCTAGCTGGTATGATGAGAATGCCTACTCTAAATACCATGCTAGAGCACAAGGTCATTTTATTAAGAATTGTACCTTGTTTAAAAGAAAGGTATAGGGCCTGCTAGAAAAAAAGTGATCAAGGTCGAACAAAGGTTTGGACCAAATGTTAGAGCCAATCTACTCCTTAATCATGCCGAACCAAGAGTGAATGCAATAATCGATGGGAAAGGTTGTTGGATCAAAAGAAGCATTAGAAAAGTCAAAACCCTAATGAACAAGTTTTGGCAAACTTTTATGAAAACTAGAATGGTATCAGACATTAAAAAACAAAGTACAAATGCCATTACCAGCAAGGGCATGATTTGTAAACACTGCCCATCATTCTTAGAAATGGTTCAAGAAATGATGGACTGGTTCGAGATTGAGTTCTATGAGGAATGGGATGAACACATCAATGCATTTGTTAATGGCACAGATGAGGAGAAGCCTAGTGACTATCAAATCTTAAGTTATCTGTCTTTTATGATCATTGAAAAGAGAGCTGATGGAAGTTTTAGGCAGTGTGCTTTGAGATGGATGGAAAAAGTGACTTAGATTCATCCCTTATTGATAGAAAAAAGATGATTGTCAAATTCATTAGCACATTACAAGCCCCTTATTATGAAAAACTGGCAAAAAGCTTCCCAAAAAGCTTTGTGGACATAACTGTACTCTGTGGATGATCAATGAGGCCATGAAAAATGAATCAGGTAGAAAAAAAAATCTATAAAGACAAAGGAAAAAGAAAATAAAGGCTAGTCAGTAACTAGAATTTGGCACTGAAGCTAGCATGTCTCAAACTCATGCTGAGTTAGATTTAAATAGGATAGTTATTGAAGAGAAATGAGAGGTTGTAGAAAACATAGAGTAGGTCAGAACCCCAATGAATTTGGTTTGGCAAATCTTGATGTAAGCTAAACTGCTTAATGTAGCCTAAACAACAGAGGGAAAAATTGATGACTTCTATGATTTCCATATTGTTTAGGGCTATACTCTTCAAACATGTAAAAAGTTTTATGCTATGGTTCAAAGAATGATGAATGAGGGTAGCATCTAATTCTATGATGAAAAGTAGCCCAGCATACCGAGTCTATAAATGCAACATCGTCTATCAACACTGTGGAAAAAGAAAAGAGCAATCCTCCTTATAAGGTTGGAAGGCCATTGATCTTGTTCACCAATTAACCAAGAGTCAAAACTCCTCTTTTTCAATCTGCATCGAAGATGATTATTCAACTTCCATTTCCTTTCCCTAAAAATGATGATAAGGCAATTCCATGGAACTATGAAAGCAAAACTTTAATCATCGAAGAATCTAGTCAGCAAGCTGCAAATGTTGACCTTTCAAGGGTTAGCTACTTAACTTGGAGTGGCATATGTTATGCCTCAATAGTATTGAGAAGTGAAACTCAGTAAGAAAATACAATCTTATCCTTCAAGCACCAAAGTCTATAACTAAAGACTTAGATCAGGTAGCTGTCA
This sequence comes from Adansonia madagascariensis, assembly GCA_038381835.1. Classification (NCBI taxonomy): domain Eukaryota; kingdom Viridiplantae; phylum Streptophyta; class Magnoliopsida; order Malvales; family Malvaceae; genus Adansonia; species Adansonia madagascariensis. The sequence goes on from JBBYHL010328213.1 coordinate 17,413, forward strand.
TAGATCTAGTGAGTAAGAAAAAAAGCTGCGAAATTCTTTAAGTTCATCAAGCAAAGTGAATATAGCATCATTGATCAGTTGAACAAGCAACTCACCAAGATATCTATGTTGTCACTATTGTTGAATTCTAAAGCTCATAGGAATCCCCTCTTCAAGGTTTTGAATAAAGCCTACGTCCCTCTCGACATCTCTATAGGTCAGTTGGATCTCCTACTGAGCAACACCACTACCAACAATTACATATCTTTCAACAATGATGAAATCCCACATGGAGGAAGAAGAAATTATAAAGCACTTGACATCACCACATACTATAAAGGCACCACGTTACCTAAGGTGCTCATTGATAATGGGTTAGCTCTAAATGTAATACTTATTTCATGCTTGAACAAGCTCCTTGTTTACGCATCTTATAGATAGAACAATCATACGACTGTGTGAGCATTCGATGGAACATGCAGAAACATTATGGAAAGCATCACCATTCCACTCCAAATAGGCTCATGTACTTATGAGGTTGACTTCTATGTCATGGATATTGCTCTATCATACAAATACCAATTGGGAAAGCCTTGAATTCACTCTACAGGGGCAGTACCATCATCTTCTCACCAAAGGTTAAAGTTCATTATTAAGAACAAAGTTGTCAGTATCAAAGGAGAAGAAAATATCATTGATGCTACCTCAACTGATGCCTTATATGTCAAGCCTGATGAAGATATCCTAGAATTTTCTTTCCAATCCTTTGAGTTTGCCAATGCAAATTATGTTAAGGAAGGGTTGCCACTGGCTGAGCCTTGCTTATCGAAGAGTACTTATATAGGTTTAAAGTTAACCATCGGCAAAGGTGCCCAGACTAGAAAGGGACTTAAAAAATGCCTTCAAGGAATTGCTGAAGCCTTAAAAGTGGTTAACCAGATTGATGAAAAGAGGATTACGATTCAAGCCTAGTGCACAATAAAGAAAAAAAACTTAGAAGAACCATGAGAAAAAGATGGCTTGTCTGTTAGGATAAGACGTGTGTATGAACTGATGATATTTCCACCACTTCGAGAAAGTTTTTGCTTAGGAGGACAATGAATACTAGCTCTACTAATGCTATGCTTTTACTGAAAAAGGCATTTGGGGATCTCTCTATCAATGCAATTGAGAAGCGAGAGACATCAGCGATAAGCCCAAAAACTGGTTTGTGCCCTCTAGGTTTTGTTCCAAGTGTGTGGACTGAAACTAAAATTCTTGTACTATTCAAGTTTATTTCAAAGCAATGCTATCAACTAAACCTACATGCTTCCGCCCAAAAGCATTATGGGATCCTTCATTTGGGCATCTTTCATTAAGTGTTATCAATGAAAATGACTAAGCATTATGTATTTCATGCTTTGTATTCATAGTTCTTGCCAACTTTTAGACCTTTTTCCACATATTTTCCACGTATATTGTTCTTTTTTATATTTTTAGGTACCCCGATGAAGGTGGCATGAATATTCATATTAAGACTTCAAAAATCAATTTTGAACAAACAATCTAAGCTAGTGAGGTTAAGTCTGAAGAGAATTCTAAAGAAACCCCATACCTGCAGACCTACTGAGACTAATTGAATAGGAAGAAAAACATATATTACCTCATAAGTAATCCACCAAAACCATAAATTTTGGAACTGAAGAAGACCCAAAAGAAGTTAAAATTAAAACCTCTATAAAACTATCAACTCGAGCCGAACTAATAAGTCACTAATAAATCTCCTTCAAGAATATCAAGATATGTTCGCCTGGTCCTACCAAAACATGCCTGAATTAGACACCAATATTATGGTCCATAAGCTTCCCCTCAAACCTATGTGTAAGCCCATACAATAAGAGCTTAGAAGGATGAAGCCTGAAATGCTTCTGAAGATTAACAAAGAAGTGAAGAAACAATTTGAAGCAGGTTTTCTCGAGGTAGCCAAATATCTTGAATATGTAGCCAATATAATTCCAAATCCTAAAAATGATGGTAAAGTACGCATGTGTATGGACTACAAGGACTTGAATCGAGCTGGCCCCAAGAATAATTTCCCTCTACCTCACATCGTTACCCTAGTAGGCAACATTGCCAAAAATGCATTATTTTTCTTTATGGATCAAACTATAATAAAATCAAAATGGCAGCTGAAGACATAGGAAAGACCCTCTTTGTAACCATGTAGGGCATTTTTTGCTACAAAGTGATAGGGCTCAAGAACGCCAGGGTATCCTATCAGAGGATGATGGTAAAATTGTTCCATAACCTTATGCATAAAGAAATAGAGGTCTATGTAGATGATATGGTCGCCAAATAGACACAAGAGATTGAATAAATTGCCATCCTACGAAAACTCTTTAAATAGCTATACAAATATCAACTTAGGTTAAATCTTGCCAAATGCATATTTGGTGTCACATTCGACAAACTATTGGGCTTCATTATGAACAAGAAAAGAATAGAAGTTGACCTTAACAAGGTCAAGGCCATCTAGTATTTGCCCTTACCTCAAACTCAAAAAAAAGTGAAAAGTTTCTTAAGAAGGTTAAACTACATAACCTAATTCATATCTTAGTTGACAGACAAATGTAATCTAATCATTCGACTGCTTCAAAAATAGAATCTTAGAGAATGGAATAAAAATGCCAAAAAGCTTTCGACAAGGTCAAACATTACCTTTTAAACCCTCCAATACTTGTGCCGCTAATGCCCAGTCGACTATTAGTCCTGTAGCTATTAGTTTTTGATAAGTCAATGGGTTGTGTATTGGGTCAACACAATGAGTCAGGCAAGAAAGAGTAGTCTATTTACTACTTGAGCAAGAAGTTCACAAAATATGAAAATAATTATTCATTTGTAAAGAAGCTATGCAGTACTCTAACTTGGACAGCCCAAAGGTTAAGAAAATATATGTTATCCTACACTACGTGGCTAATCGCTAAACTTGATCTCATCAAGTATTTATACAAAGCTCCCACCTTGTTAGAGAGGTTAGCCAGGAGGCAAGTCCTACTTTTTAAGTATGACATCGTGTATGTAAATCAGAAAGCCATCAAGGGTAGCGCAATAACAGATTTCTTAGCAAGCTGAGCAACAAATGACTATCAGCCATTAGACTTTGATTTTTCTGACAAAAATTTGATGTGCATATCTAAAGCAAAAAACGCTGTCGAGTGCAGCTCATCTTGGAAAATGTATTTCGATGGAGCTTCAAATGCGTTGGGGCATGGAATTAGGGTAATTTTTATCTCACCTAATGGAAACCACTACCTTTCACTGCAAGGTTGAACTTTGATTATACCAACAATATACTTGAATAAGAGGCCTACGTCTTGGGACTCCAAACAGCAATTGAAAGGGGCATTCGAACACTATAAGTATTTGGAGATTACCCTTTGTCATTTACCAACAAAATGGGGAAGGCAAATACATGATGATAAATTAATCAACTATGGTAACCTAATTTTGGAACTTGGAAAAGAGTTTGATGATATTAGCATTCAGTATCTACCTCAAGAAAAAAAATCAAATTGCTGATGCCTTGAGCACCTTGTCATCCATGTTTAAAGTTAATCAAGAATTAGACATTGCTTCTATTTAAATGAGTATCTATACAGCTTTGACATATTGTCAAAATTTTGAACAAGAGAAAGATGGCTTGCCATGGTATCATGACATCCTTCAGTGCATCAAGGATCAATGATACCCAAAAAATACCACCAAAACTGACAAGAGAACGATCCAATGATTAGCCATGAGCTTCATTTTGGATGGTGGGATTTTGTACAAGAAAGGCTAGGATCAAGTGCTACTACGATGCATGGATGCCTCCGAAGCCAAAAGCATACATGAAGAAGTTCACAAAAGGATTTATGGTACGCATGCTAATGGACATCTAATGGCAAAGTAAGTCATAGCTATTGGTTAATTCTTGAAAAAGGTTGCATTGACTATACCAGAAAGTACCATAAATGCCAAATCTATGCTGACAAAATCCATGTTCCACCAACACCTCTACATGTTATGATAATTCTATGGCCTTTTTCTATATCAGGTGTCGCCATGTGCCTGGCCTTTAAAACTTCGGACGATCAGAAAGGTATAATGTGCTTGACTTAAAATAAATGATGGTTGGTTGGGGTCAAGCCTTTGAGTTATCCCATGATCGAGACTTGGATTAGGCATAATAATGGGGACAAAAGGAAGAGACCATTAGGCGAATTGCTTATCCAACTAGTCTTAGATGGCCACCATGAAGTGGCCATAAACTTGGAGTTGCCACTGATCATTTCAGGCTAGGCAAGATCAGATACCTATTGAAAACAATATTATGAGTTATAAAACTCAAAACACTGATTTTAAGGTCACGAGGTCCCGAGATTCATTGGTTGGGCTTAGGAGTTGGTTACACACAGGGATGGACTAGCATCCCCACAACGCTTGAAATCAGTACCTACTAACTATGTCTCATTTTGGTCTCGATTATATCAATTCCATTTGGTTTCTATTTAGATATAATTCTCTTTAATGCATGAAGTTTTAGAAAATGGAAATCTAGGTTTTTTTAAAGAAAATTAGATCCCATATATGACTCGAAGATGTGAGGAACATAGGGATTTTTGTGAAAATGATGTCCGGAATAGATTTTAAAAAAATTGGATGTTTTGTATTAGGCACTGGAAAGATTACCAAAATGAAACATCGCCTTGTAAATTTTATTGGAAAAGAAATTTTAAATATGGATGCACAATAATTACTATAAAAGAAAATAAGTTGGAAAGACAAAAAATGAGAAATATAATAATATCATAAACAAGCAATCATAAACAATAGAATGTAACAATGAGGGACGATCAAAATGTATCTCATAATTGCCTTCGATTATTGAAGAATAATCGAGATGACAATTTTAGAGACCGATCTAGATTCGGTGGTAATTTAAAGACGAAAGATGATTTCTATCAAAACAGTTTTAAGGCATTCGAAAGAGAGAAAATTTTAAATTTTTAAGGTAAAATTGGGGTTGGAGTATCCCCTAAAATAGAGTCATAAAAATATTTAGGAATAAAGAAAAATTTTGTATCTTTTAAAAAAATGATGTTGGAATTGTCGCAACGTACCTCGAGGTGGATCCTCGTGGATCTATGAGTGCGTACGACTTAAAATATTTTCCTGACTTAGAAATGTCTTCTTGACTGAGACTTTTCTTTGGCGATGTGATGAGAACAAGAATGCATGGATTCTCAATTTATGATACTATGAAATGAACCACAAGACGAATCGCTTATCTTATTGGTCTCAGATACCATCGCGAAATGGTCAATGCTTAGAGTCGCCATCGATCATTTCGCGCTAAGCATGATCGGATGCCTATTAAAGCCTATGTTTTGAATTACAAAACTTAAAACATCGATCCCGTGGTCTACGTACTACAAAGATTCATCGTTTGGGTTTGGGAGTTGGTTACACATGATAATGTACGAACCTCTTCGCGATGCCCAAAATCGGTACCTTACTAGCTATGTCCTATCTCAGTTTTGATTCTTTCGATCTTAACTTGTCACTATTTTGATATGACCCTCTTCAAATGCATGAATCTTATAGAAATGATCCAGGTTTTGATGAAAAAGATTTAATCTCATATACGCCCCAGAGAGATGGGGAATATAGAGATTTTCAATAAAAA
>JBBYHL010328647.1:0-23081 GCA_038381835.1 Adansonia madagascariensis
TCAACTACTGCATTCTTGTAGTCAAAATGGGATGGTATTGCAAGTATTGTGAGATGGATACTTATTCCATTGGAAGATTATGATGATTTTGCTTCCATTATAAAGAATTATGATAAACATCCGAAATTGGGTTCTATGGCGTTATATGTTGAAGTAGAAACAAGTAATGATGATATGAAAATCCAAACAACTTGTGAACCTGTGTTTGAAGATAGTCCTTCTAGTATTCCCATCAACACCCAATTATCAATGGCAAATGATGCACCTTTATTGTAGCATCAAGAAGCAATAAGTCTAGAAATATGAATTTTCCAGATTACCCAATAACCAAGGATGCCTTATCTGACATGAGGATGAATAGGAGTTAATTGAGGGTAATAATTCAATACTAACCTAAAAAAAGAGTTTGATGCACAAGAAGGCACCACAGTACAACCATGTTGTCCCTATAATCTTAGTTATTCCTGAATCTACGATTGTGTCTTCATGCCCCAGTTCTCATAGATCAACTGGAATGCATCGAGTATACTTGATTCTTTCCCTAAATTAAATAGTTTTGGCAATTAGATGGCAGAAAAAGAATTATGTGGTTTACAATTTCAACAAAAAGGGCTGTGATATGGCTTTGAATCATTATTCTCTGAAAAGGCATCAAACCTTTAGGTGATGTTTAGTATGGGGTGATCTCTTTAAAATAAAATGTAATTTAATCACTATGATTAGATCACCGTGTTTGGTAGTAACTAGGAAATCTTACGTAGCGATCATCTTAGATTATTAAGAGTGATTAGATCACCCATTTTGAGTTGATCTAAATCCCATCTAAAAGTGTAGAAAAAGTTTTACCACCGAAGGAGAGTGATATTCAAAACTGAATTAAGACAATTTACCCTCGATGTGATGCCCACCAAAATATATTTCTCTACAAATTTTAATTTTCATAAACAGATATCCAATTTTTACTCATCTTACACAAGATAATCAATGTGACCATTAAATATGAATGTGTTAAAACCTTGAATTATACATATTAATACTAGCTCTAACCTTATAATTTTCTATAGAACAATAAATCCTTATTTTATAAATTGTTTATTCTATAAAAATTAAAATTATCACTTTTATTAATCTTACTACTAATAATAAGGTTATTTTTGGTGTTATACATTAAATAATCTTTTTATCATAGTGATTTAAGATCACTAATGATCTATAATATCATATTAAACATTGTAATTTAAGATCACTAGTGATCAAATTACTTTAATAATCTTATCACCATGGTAATTAAATTACTATAGTAATCCTAACAATAATACCAAACATTACCTTAGGGTTATGGCAAATGATATATGGAGGCTAACTATTAAATGCCTTCAATTTTGTGATAGTTGTAATTAGAAAGTTAAGGACATTTTAGGCAATAAGTATAATGTGTGGTAGATTATAAAATATAATGGACCTCACAATCGTGTAAATCCAGCATTGTCACAAGATAATCAGAGTTTAGGCTCTACAATGACATTCTTGCATTTTGAAGATGGTTAGAGAAAAACCTAATGTGTCTATCTCCTAATTATTAAGGGAGTTCATATTTGATTCTCGTAGAAAGTCTCACAGAAAGCTGGGAAGGCAAAGTAGAAAGCTGTTGTGAAAATTTTTGGTAATTGGGACAAATCATGTGAGACATTGACTAGATGGTTAAAAGGAATAAAATTATACATGTGAGGCATGGTTGAGAAGCTGGAAACCAATGAATTTGTTGAGCATAACAGTGTTAACCAATCTAATGTAGAGTTCCATTATTTATTCTGGATTTTAAAATCATGTGTTAATGTGTTCATATTTTGTAAACTAATTGTACAGAATGACAATACCCGCTTGTATGGAAAATATCATCATAAACTTTTCATCGCACTACCCAATATTGAGAAAGACAACCTTTACCACTTGCTTTTGCTATAATGGGAAGGGAAACAAATGATGATTGGAGTTATTTCTTAATTTACCCTTGTATTCATGTCATACAAGAGAAATTATGTTTGATATCTGATCGACATGCGAGCATCATTGAGGCACTAAGGAATCCACAACATGGATGGTAGCCACCAAGTGCTCATCATTTATTCTACATACGACATATTGCCAACAATTTCAATAACAAATTTAGGAATTTATCTTTAAAAAACATTTGATTAACACAGATATTACAATTTGCGAAAATTCAAATTATTGTTCATAACTTTTAGTTGACTTAGTAAGAATATCAATTGATTTGTTTTGTTTTTTTTCGGAATACCATGTTATCAACCTAATCTTCATAGATTTCAAGCTACAATGAAGGAGTTTTTCATTGATGGATATATTTAAGATTGGATAAGCTCAATTCCAAAGAAACAATGGAGTTTAGCATATGATGGTGGTTAAAGATTTGATCATATGACTACCAACTTGTCAAAGTACATCAATGAAGTGTTAAAAAGTGGTGAAAATCTACCAATTACTACATTGGTTCGATGCCATACTAAACATTGGTAAGTGATTTTGTCAACTAATATAAAAAAACAATGAAAAAGATTAAGACAATAGCATATTGATGATTTGATGAAATGCCTACATGTTAACAATGAATAAGTGCGCAATCACCAAGTACATCAAAACAATTGACAATTTACTAGATTTGATGTGATAAGGGTAGTAAACCCCATTGCATAATGGGGTGGTGCCAAATATACATTAAATATAAGAGAATGTTGGTGTGATTATGGATTCTTTCAAGCGTTGTATTTTCCTTGCTATGGCTATTGACCCTATGCAATATGTCCATCATGTCTATAAAATGGAATATATAAAACTATATATATGCAAGGCATATGGCAACCACTGGTTCCCTATCAAGGATGAACAATGGTGGCCATTGACTCCTTCCACCACGTTGGTGCCTAATCGTTAGTTGCTTAAAGAATGAGGTTGTCCAAAATCAACTTGTATTAGAAAAGAGATGGATTCGGTTGAACCAAGACCTAGGCAAAGATGTAAATGATGTAGTGAGATTAGCCGTAATCATCATAGCTATCCCAACCATGGATCAACTTCATCAAGAAATGATAAGAAGGCCCATCTTATTGATATAGGATGTAACTTTTATTTGCATCTAATTTGTATTTTATGACAATTTGACAATGTAATTATTGCTATTAAATTGTTGATATAAGGAGTAACTTATTTTTGTTTGTATTTGATAGCAATTTGTGTAATTAGTCCTTGGAATTAAATTGTTAGCTTAATCAAATGTAAGTTATTAATTGTTTGTATTTAGGTCTATTTTTCTAATTAATTATTGTTAAATTAAATTTTCACATATGTTTAAACTAATATAATTATCTTTTACATATCATAGCTTTGTACATGGTGATTCATGTAAACCCTAGACCTAAGGGTTCTTTAATACTTCACTTATAGCAAGACCTAAGGGTTCTTTAATACTTCACTTATAGCAAGTACTTATTTGGAGCATATGTGGACTTGGGTTGCTGATCATGAGATACATGTCAAGCATTCTCTGAAGTTTAAACATCTAAACCGTCTTGCATTATCTATTCCTTAATTATAGTGCCCAAGATACTAGCCTTGCCCATGTTAGGTATTACATTGTAGGTTAGGGTCTAATTAGCACATTAGTTGAGAGGTGGAAGCCAGAGACACATACCTTTCACATCCTCACTGGAGAGTGCACTATTACTTTGAAGGATAAAGGTATCATTATCGGCCTTCCTATTTTTGGATCTAATTTGACTGCATAACTAACTAGGATAGAAGGAGCCTTATGAGACCTTACTAGTGTCGTGCCACATAATGAGATGTTTAATGGTGCACGGCCTAGTGTGATGTAGCTTGATCAACATTGGAGTTGTTCCAGATAATGTAGTCGTTCTAATGCTTTAGTGACATTCATAGGCTTATTGTTTTATATTGATTAGAGGTATGATATTTATTGATCTTTCTAGTAGATTTGTACATTTTACATTCTTTTTTTTTATTGACATGGGAGAACTTGGGAAGTAAAGCTAGAGATTTGCATGCTTTTCATACTTGTACAAAAAAATGTGCAAAGCAACTGACATGACAAAAGTGAGATTGGAGGTGTACGTTAGCCACTGCAGTTTTGGGCTTTGTTTAGAATTCCTCAGCTTTGTACTGACATTATCAGATCAGTCGACTTTAATAGCCAGTTACGTTGTGGATTGTAATCGATATAGTTCATTTGGGTTTAGGTAAGTTTACCTTAATTTGTGATTTAATGTATTGCATTTATTAGTTTTATATTACAGATTAATTGTTTTATTTCATTTGACATTTAAATAGATGGCACAGATCAACACTTTTTCGATTGTTTGAAATTAGATGAGGTAACCACTGACTTATGTGAAGTTTCAATTAGCATTGTAAAGTTTCAATTGGCATTATTAGTATTTTGGAATTTGATTAATGTTGTCCAAATTGGTTCTTTCTGTATATTGTTTAGCAGCCATTCATTGTCAAGATTGAAATTACATTTTCAAAATTTTTGTACTGATTGTAGAGACATCTGGTAAGCAGTGGTCCCTTTATATGCTTTTATATTATCGAATGGCATCAACCAAGTGGCATGCTACGTTAGTTTAGGATGGACCAACCCATTCTTAGGCCTTTACAACAACTGAAAAAGTTGCTTTCTATCACATTGGCCAATAGAGTTTATGCATTTTGGCTAGACACACATAGCCAGTATATTGACATGTGGGACTATTGTACAAAGAGATATATTATTAGGATGCCACTGTTAGGGCCTTTATCTGCGTAGTTTTGAGTATACGCTTTAGAGTACAACATATGCTGGAGTTGTGGTTAGTAATTTTGTTTGATATTTTCAAGATGAGTTTGTATTTTACTCTATATTTATGACATTGTTATATTTGTTTTCCAGGTTGACATAGCAGAGCAACTGTATAAATAGGCATTAGAACTCGAGCATATTTTGAATATGGATATTGTATGACAATTTTGCAAAGTGGATATTGTACCTATTGAACGAGCATGAACATACTGTTTAACAAAAGTTTCTGGCACCTTCAGCAAAGGACATCCCGATATATGAGGAAATAGAGGGCCAAGGTCAGAGGACATATCAAAAAAGGCCTCATGGTTTATAAGGTAGTCTGCAATGAGTTCGATGTTTTAAACCCTTTAAGTTTAATCAAGCCATTATTAGGCCCAGGTTACTAGAAAACCTCTTCAGCTAACACCTATTCCTCCATTAGCTTCTATTTAGGTACCAAGTGTTTAATCGCCACCAATTCTCGACCAACCTGTATATGTTTTCCAATCATATCCCTTCTAGTGACTATATGTGAACCCATCACCTTTTATTAGCAATCACAATATCCTAGCCCATAACAACCACTTCACTTATATTTTCCTATGATGTCACAACCTAGCTCTACTTTATATCCTCTCATAGATGTCGCAACGTAGCCCGGATATGAATCCTAAACAACTCGACTTAAAATAGCGAATATATCTATTATTTTTATATAAATATTTATATATATAATTATTTCCTTTTATTCTTAGGGCCATATCATCATTAATATTATTTTTTTTGTACTTAAGGCTGAGTTGTCGAGATGAATTGCTCACTCGACTTCTCTAAATAGTCATCACAAAATGACCATTTTTTTGGAGTCGCCAACAATCTTATTTTGACTAGGTGAGATTGGACACCTGTCAGGGCTTATATTTTAAGGGTCACAGAACCCATAAAACAAACTCCGAGGTCTACACTCATACCAGAGATTGTGTAAAAAGGTCTGGAGTCGGTTACAATCACATGGATCGACCTTCTTGTGATGCCTGGCAATCGGAACCTTATTAATTATATGTTACAATAAATTTGATTTTTAGTTTCAATATTTAATATTTAATAATAATTCTCATAATATTTTATTAAACTAGTTTATTATTCTAAGGAAAGTTGAGTTTTATTACTCTTAGAAATCATAAAATTATTTATACCTTCCCGAAGAACCAAGTGGACATGAATTCTCTATTGTATCCCGCTGGAGAACCACGCGGAATACGAAAGGTTTTATTTTCCCAAAATTGAAAAATCCCAACTTTCATTTGAAAAAGATATCTCGCTATTAAAATAATTTGTAAAATTCCTCACATATTCTGGCAGGAATCCTACGTATTAATTTAATCAGGAAGCATTGCCTTATTTATTAAAATAATTTTATTATTAAAAATACATACTCTATAACCTAGAAATGACCTAATATGATGAACTAATTCTTGATGTACATCTTCAAGTGAAAGTATCCTGTACTATAGGATTTGGTTCTAATGAAAAATTATGAAAACACCCCTAAGGCATACCTTCTGCATAAAAGTATCCCGATAACCCCTAAAAGACTGAAAAATGATTGAAAATGGTGGACCTATCCTAAATATGCACTTTCAGCCTAAAAGCATCATAATGCTTATCTAAGACTAGACTCGAAAAAAAATTATGAAAATGCCTTTAGGGTATATCTTCGACATGAAAGTATACCGATAACCCTAATGGACCTTAAAATGACCTAAAAAGGCTAAACTAATCCTAAACATTCACCTTCGACTTAAAAGCATCCCGATGAAAAATTATCAAAATACCTTTAAGGTATACTTTTGACGTAAAAGTATCCCGGTAACTTTAACGGGCACTGAAATGATGAGAACTGGGTGAACCTATCCTAAATATGCACCTTTGGCATAAAAGTATCCCGATTACTATCTAGGACTTGATTTTAAAAAAATTACCAAAATACCCCTGGGATGTACCTTCGATGTAAAAGTATCCCGATACCTTAATGGACACTAAAATGATGAGAACTAGATGAACCTATCCCAAATATGCACCTTTGGCATAAAAACATCCTGGTTACTATCTAGGACTCGATTTTAGAAAAATTACCAAAATATCCTTAGAGTTTACCTTCGACGTGAAAGTATCCTAATACCCTAATGGACACTAAAATGATGAAAAGTAGATGAATTTAGTCTAAATGGAAAAGCTAAAATTTTAAGTTTGACTTAGAATGCAAAATTTGCAATCAAGCCTCTAAATTTTTGAAAATTACATTTCGTATTCTTTGGAAGACTGAACAAATACAAAAAATTTTAAAAATTTCTATATTCCTAAGGAAGGCCATAGAAATAATAGAAATCTTCAAAACTGGTAAAATGTCCATTTTTACGCCCTATATATGAAATTTTTCTATTTAGTCCCTAAACATTATAAAATCTTCATTTTAGTCCTTACATAATATCATAAACCTAAAAAAAATCATAAAAATCACATGCAAATATATACAAAAAATTCAAAAAAATATCAAAAAAGATTCAGCCAATACCTTGGCCTTAAAAAATATATTTCTAGAATTTGCAAAATGACCCCTTAAACTTTATAAAATTATATTTCAACCCCTATATAATAAAAAATCACAAAACATCACAATGAGTCATCGAATCAGCAAAGAATCAACAAAGAAAACATGGCAAAAATATGTACAAAAGATTTGACAAGCACTCAGCCATAAAGCATTTTTTTTTCATTTTTTGCAATTTAGTCTTTAAATTTTTTTAACTTTGCATTTAAGTCCCTACATGAAAAAACCATCATAGAACATCACAAGAAATCATCAAATTAGCAAAGAACTAACCCAAAGATCATAAAAAATATACATGAAGGTTCAGCCAAGCACCTATGGCCATAAAACATGATTTTTGCTTATTTTACATTTTAGTCAAACTTTCTAAAATTATAAAATAACCCCTAAAATGTTAAAATTACCTAAAACATTTTTCAAAATACACAAAATCAGTTTTCTAATAGCCCATGAAGCTCTTGACCAAACCAAACATAGCATAAAAAAGTTTACGTATTTTATGAAGTAGTCCCTAAAATTTCTAATATTTACAAAATAGGCTAAAAACATGAAATGAATACAACAATAAGCACAAAATCATCATTACTAATTCATATCAGATTTGGCCAAAGTAAGAAATAAACATGCATCAATATTTTGCAACACAAAATCATGAAAATTAGTATGAATAAATATCATCATGTTTAAATACAAAAATAAAATGATAAAAAATGAATACATAAATATATAGATCCACATATTAACATAAAAATATTAAGGATAACGATATAACCATAAACATATACATTCAACAAAATTAATATCACATCAAAAACAACAATATCTCATAAAAAATCAAGCTTTAAAAAAATTAAGTATATCAAGAAATATATAGGAAATTGATCATTGTCAACATGTTAGCCTTTCAACATGGATAAAAATCCATAAGCTTAACATGATTTTGACTCACAACAAAGAAGAAAAATTACAAAAGCCAAAATGGCAAAATGGCAAAATTTTTAGATGAAATTACCTTGAAAAGCTTTTAAACATAAAAATTTCTTGAAAATTTCTATGAAAAATGGTTAAATTTGAATATGGAAAGCCTTAGTTGTTTGAGAGAATTTTCCCTATGGTTTTTCTAAGGTGGTGGACGACAAGAATGATGGTGGAATGCCTTATGGCTGAAAGGTTCTCTCAAAATCTCTAAGAATTTCCTTTCATTTATTACATGTTATAATTTTTTGATCTTTTTATTTTTTTTATTTGATTTGTTTTAGATATGATTTGATTTTTGACAAATAGATTGGATTTAAATTTATGACTGTTGTCTCCTTATGAGTAATGCCATGCATGATATCATTAATTTCTAGAGATATTTTGAGTGATATTTTTATAAAATATGTAAAATTATACTATAACAATTAATTAAGAAGATTAAATTGTAAAAATTAAAAATTATATTTTTTAAATAAAATTTCAAATGAACAATTTAATTCAATCTAATAATGAAAAAAATAATTTTTTTATGTATGAGGAAAAAAATTAAAATAGCAAACTCGTAAAATTTTATGAGAAAAACCCTTATCGAGGAAAAATTATTATGTGTAAAAAAATACAAAACTCATAAAATAAATTGATTCTTTTCAAACTGAATTAATAGGAATTACATTATAATATTTGAAGAATTTTAAAAATTATAAACTCAGAAAAATCTTACTGAAAAAATTTATGGAGTAGAAAAACTTTGTACTTCATAAACGGCAAAATTATGAAAGAAAATAACAAATAATAAAATAAAATAAATTTTTCAAAACTGATTTACTGTGAATTAAATAATAATATTTGAAGTATTTTAAACATTATAAACTAAAAAAAATTCTCACTAAAAAAATTACAGATCATAAAACCAGTGTCTTGGTAACAGAAAAAATTCTAAAACTCATAAATTAAATTGAAATTTTCAAAACTGATTTAATATGGATTAACTAATAATATTTTAAAGAATTTTAAAAATTATAAACTAAGAAAAATCTTTTCAAAAAAATTACGGAGTAGAAAACTTCGTATTTCGAAAGTAGGAGAATTTTAAAAGAAAAATGCAAAACTAATGAAATAAAAGGAATTTTCCTAAACTGATTTAATATAAATTAAATAATAATATTTGAAGAATTTTAAAAATTATAAACTAAGAAAAACTTTCTTGAAAAAAATTTACGAAGTAGAAAACTCCGTATTTTTGGAACGAGAAGAAAATGTAAAACTTATAGAATAAAATAAATTTTGAAAAACCCGATTTAATGGTAATTAAATTGAAATTTTTAAATAATTTTGAAGTTGAAAACTTAAGAAAATTCCACCATAAAATTTTACAGATAAAGGAAAGCTCGTATTTTAGAACCGAGAAAATTTCAAAGAATACATTAGAACTTATATAAAATGAATTAAATAAGATATATCATCCCAGATATTAATTTACAAAATGATAACAATAAAAATATGGAATCCGAAATAATTTTACTAGGAAAACTTTTTTAAGTATAAAACTCGTAATACTGTGAAAAATTTAAAATTAGTCATAAAATGGATAACCTGACTCCCTATGGTATAAAATGCCAATATGAATCTTTTCTTGAATATTTCTAATTTTTCGAAATGCATATTAGGGTAAATACCATACAGGTATTAGTACAATTATACGATGGGTAACTTCCTAAGTTTAATGAAAAATTCTCTAAAAATTCTTAAAAATGAGAAATTTGACCACGATATTGTCTACGGAAACATATTTTCAAATTTTGGACAAGAAAACATGAAATATGATTTTTCTCTTAAATATTCATCCTGTATATTTGAAATTAGAGATCAAAGTGTGATTCTTTTTTTTATTGCGTGAACTTGCGGCCATTTAACTATGGATAAAAAGGTTTTAAGAATGTCTTATTCATCTAAAAAAGATCATTCCCAATAAGGGTTACCATTAAGTTCTCAATTTTGGATATTCATGATTATCAAAAAAGGGACTCGGACAAAATTAGGTATCTACAATAGATTACCTAGAAATTACCCTAGACCATCTCAATGACATTATGTGTTTTGGATATTTTTACATTATTATGTATTTTGGATATTTTGTTAATTTCTTTTTTAATAAATGGACAATTAAGAATATAAATAATCGACATATCAAATGACCAACAAAAATAAACTACAATTAATACTAAACATTCATAAAAACAATATTCAATATTTAACAAAATTCTACCAAACCCTAAAGTAGATTTATGTATGTGACCTAAATGGACAATGTTCATTAGCTCCTCCTTAGTGTAACCACTCAAGGAAATTTTAATATACCTAGACTCTTCTCCGTGTTTCACCTATGCTCCAATATTTACAGACAATGGTGATCTGCTCCTCCTTATTGTAACCATCCGAGGAAATCTAGACTTTTCCTCATGCTTTCCATATGCTCCAATATTTACGTACAATAGTGATCTACTACTCCTTAGTGTAAACACTTAAGGAAATCTTAATATGCTTAGGCTCTTCCCTACGTTTCCCATATGCTTCGATATTTATAAATAATGTTAATCTGTTTCTCCCCAATGCAACAACTTAAGGAAATGTTAATATACTCGAACTTTTCCACACACTTCCCATATGCTCCAATATTTACAGATAAAGGTGATATGCTTCTCCTTAGTGTAACCATTAAAGGAAATCTTAATATAGTCCATCTCCCCCACGTTTCTCCAACATTTTTGGCCTTCTTAGGAAGCCGCAAAATATAAGCTCCATAATGAAAGAAACGATACAATCTCGTGGTTTAGCATTGAGACAAAGTGCATTATTCCCACCTTTGTTACTAGTGTTTCGGTTTCAATGATTTATGGAGTTGTTAGTTATCAGCTCTCGCAGTATATTAATATTTCATTTCATACAATTTTAATTTAATTTATAAATTGTAAAAAGAAAGCATAAAATCAGAAACTAATCTTAAAGAAAGCGAGGAACAAATAAAAATAGAAGATCTGTTTTGACATGAAATGGATATTGTAAATGAAGCATTATTTTGTATTTATTGTTTTACCCCTTAAAAATACTAAATAATAATTACACGATTACTATTATTCTCTTATTTTATTGAAAACCCTAAATTAAAATTTTAAAATAAACAAATGAAATTAAATAGTTTAAGAATATATAATTTTTATCCTAGTAAGTAATTTACTATCATTAATCCTAAGTGAAAAAACGTTTATCCTAATTTACTTTCTTAATCATTTTTATGATTTTAAGTTGTTAAAATTTTTTAAATAATAAAAATTATAATTATATTATAATAATAAATTTTTTTATTCTAATTATTTTTAATATATTAAAATATGCATCAAATTAAATTATTAAATTATATTTAAAATAACCCTAACAACAAGAAGAAAAAACTATTGTGCCACATCAAAAACGCTAATGAAAACATCAATAATGTTGACACAAAAATTGATGATGTTTCTACGTCATAAGCGTTACGAGCTTCAGCATTTCGATGTCAGAAACGCCACTAAGTTTGATGTTTTCTGATGTAGTAAAAACAATAATAGATTAGTAATTTATTTCAAAATAACATTATTTTGATAATTTATTATAAAATTAGGTAATTTGGTCAATTTGCCAATATCTTTTAAGTTTATGCTAAAAGATTGCAGTAAGAGACTATCTGAAAATTAGAACTAGGTAAGTAGCAGATTGTAATAAATAAAATTATAATTCTCTAGATAGAATTATTATTTACTAAATAGTATCAATAAATAAGTTATTATTTATACGTAAATTAATAAACAAGGATACATAAATATATAATAACATATAAAAACACACAAGCTATTAACGAGCTTTTAATATCAAACCTGTTAAGCCTAAGCTTAGCTCATTAATATAATTGAGTCCAAATTTAAGCTTAAGCCTTTTGTTTACTTAAGCAAACGACTTTGATGAAGCATTTAATGAGTAAAGCTAGAATAGTTCATGAATAGCTCAGTTTATTTACATCCAAATAAAACTATTCCACATCTAATGACCAAAATTTTTGCTATGGTTTTATAAAGTAAAGGTCATCCTTCTTTCATCAAGATACATTTTTGAAAAAGATAAAACCATGATGGTGAGTTTTCGACTATGAAAACGGATAATATTTCTAATTGGTGTAATCTAACACTTTTTATATGAAAGAAATGGACGAGCCATCTTTATATTCAAATTAATTTATTATGTTGCTATATATAGTTAGGTATGAATATAAGTAATTATCACATATAAATGTAGTACATAAGATATTTGTTTCTTTAAACCTTAAAAAAAATCCTTAGTTTGGTTATTAGCCAAATTCATTACACCATAAATGAGAAAAAAACAGGTTGCTTTGGCTTATAATTCTTGTAAACCTTATTGTGTATAATTCAAGTACATATATGGTTAAAAGGTATAGTTGCTCTATTTTATTTTTTAGCTCTTACCCTAATCCTTAAAGAGAGTCAAGTTATGCACACATTTTACTTATGAAATGCCTCACTATCAATTCTATAAAAAAAATTAACAAGAAATCATTATCACAAAGTTCGCATTGTTCTTTAATTGTAGGATTTCCTTTGTTCTGTTATGGATGATAAAAATATCATTTATCTTAAATTTTTATGAAATTGATAATTAACAAATTCTAAATAATTTTAAATGATAATATTTTTATAAATGGAAGCTGCACTTTTGGAATAAAAGAAGCGTTGTAAACGCTAAGATTTACATTTTAGACTTCCTGAATGTTACTTTCAAAAGATAGTTGTATGTACCCATTGATAGTGTATGGAGCATGATTTGATTTAGGCCATGAAGGGATTTATAAAGTAAAAAAACATCATAGAGGTGTTGGAATTGATATTCTGACACACGCTTCAATGCTAAAATCAACAAGAGTCTTAAATAAAAGGCAAAAGGCAGCATATATTCAATGAGATATAAGGTTGATGCAGTCTGGAATATAATTAAGCTTGTTGACCCTATCGATCATAAGGCCTAGGCTGTGATCACCCAGCTACAACAATTGCCCTCCTCAGGGTTAAGGATTGTTATAAGGTGACCATACTCAAATGTTAAGTTATACTTAAATTGAGATTATATGGAATGTTGTTGGTCGACCTATAGGTGTACTAGGTAAATTGACTTTTGTTAAGAGTTTTGTTGTGAATGGTTGATCGACTAATTTATATTTCAAGCTAATAGGTGATATATCTTTTAGACATAATTTGTAAAGCATAGGAGTAGGTACGGTGTGTCCTTAAGCACAATAATTGCAACTCGTGTGTATATGCATTACGAAAATGCAGTCGGTGAGACACATTCAACGTCGTGATGTACAACTATTAATGTAGCCAATGTGTGTATGCCATGTGGTTTAGTATACCGCTCGATGCACCAAGCCTTGCACTTAAAAATTTTTAAGGCTAGGATTTTTTAAGGGCCTAACCATGAGAAAGTATGCCACATATCTAGTTAAACATTAAGTCAAATGCCAATGTTTTGCCAAGATAGCTAAACAGTCTACTGAGGCATTAAAGCAAGCATTTAGCCCATGGCCATTCTGTATGTGGAAAGTCAACATACTAGGTCATTTCCCACTTGCAACATCACAAAAAAAATTTACAATTACAGCCTATGACTATTTCACCAAGTGGGTTAAAGTGAAACCAATAGCAGCCATCATAGTCAAGTCAATAGAAAGCATTATATGGCGTTTTATACTATGTCTTTGGGATCCCTGATGTGGTTAGAGTAGACAATGGACCCCAACTCCCCAAGCTAATAAGCTCAGTAACTTTTGTGAAAGGTTCCATATAAAGCTAATCCATATATTAATCGCCTATCCTTAAACTAATGGTTGAGTAGAATCAATGAACAAGAACATACCCCAATCATTGATGAAGAAGCTGGACGAGGTCAAAAGAGCTTAGGCAAAAGAAACGTAAAGTATCCTTTAAGCAATCAAGACTACAGTGTGCCAAGCCATAGGCGAAACACCTTTCAACCTAGTATATGGTATAGAGGCAATAATCCCGGCTGATATGGGGTTCAAAGTTTGTGTATCATGAATATCGATCCTATGGTGGATGACTCACTTGGAGATAAACCTAGATTTGTTGAAGGAAACCAGAGATCATAACATAACGTAGATACTACCAGAGCATAGCAAGTGGCTAAGTATTATTAACAATTCCAAGTAGGTGACTTGGTGTTAAAGTATTACAAAGCCAGTCAACCAACTACAAATAGGAAAAAGTCATTTCCGAATTGAAAAAACATATACCAGGTTTTGTGGTGTTGGATTTGGTGCATATTGATTAAAGAAAATTGATGGAAAGTCAATAGCCAACACTTGGAATGTAGTTTACTTAAAGAAATCTTATTTTTAGTGGACCTATTAGCTATGCACTCACTTTTTATTTTATCAATAAAGGCCACATACATTTTTGACTACTTAAAACATGCTCAATCGACCTTAATAGGTCTAATTATATTTGTTGCACATATAAGCAAGCAACATCAAGTTAGCACGCAAAAGGCTCGATCGACCTCAGCATGTAATGTCTAGTTACCACAAAATCATGCTTGATCGACCTCAATAGGTCCAATTATATCTGTTTCACATATAAATGAGTAAGGTCAAGTTACCATGCAAACATGCTTAACTAACCTCAATAGGTCCAATTATAATGGTTGCTCATATAAATAATTGATATTAAGTTACCAAGCAAACATGCTTAATCAACCCCAATAAGTCTAATTACATCTGCTGTGTGTAAAACTGAGTGACGTTAACTATGCAAACATGCTCGATCAACTTCCATGTGTCCCATTATAATTGGTACACATAAAAAAAATATGACTAAGCTACAACAAAAATAATGCTTAATTGATCAAAAAGTGTCTAGGTATATCTGTCCATATATGGAAGTGATTAACAGTAAGTTGTCATGCAAGACCTGCTTAAGTAACCAAAAAAACAGACAATTATATTTAAAAGATCATGAATCCAACATAACATCAACTAATAACAAAAAGGAATCATTGTCTCGCCATTAAGATAAAACAAAAACCCTATCACAACATCCGTCAAAGAATTAAACTTAATGTGTTTATATTGTTTAATAACGAAATACATCATAAATGTTGTTTATTCTATGTTGATGGCGGTAGAATTATTTGTCATCATAATAACATTATAAGCATCACTTGACCCAAGAACGGTTTGCTTCGTGGTGTCTGACTTAGCAACAATCTACTCTACATGCGTTTCTTCGGCCATTTCTATCCAAAATTCAATCTACTCAAGTTCAAAGGTAAAGATAATAGTTGAATCCTATTCTTGTAGTTGTTCCAACTTTTGTTGGTTAGGCATTAATACATTAAAACCTTCAAGATAAACGTGAAGCATGGAAAATTGTAGCTTTTGAAGATTTAGAGGCCCATATAGTAATTGCACCCCATAGAAGGCACCTCTTTTGTACTCAGTATCCACTGCCACCAACAAATGAAGCAGTTGAGTAGTTGGTTCTTCTAGGTTTCTAGAGCTTACTACACTTGTACATTTGCTTGACTAAGCTGAATCTCTAAGTCAGATACCCTCAAAGTAGCTGCTAGCAACTTAGAATTATGGATCACAAAAGCTTTTGAGCTTGTTCCAATTTTGCAGTAATAGCAGCAATCTCAATTATTCTTTTCCTTAGTGGCCTTGGGGCATTGCTGTGCATTAGCAAGCTAATTCTCAACTTATTACACTTCCTCTGTTGCCGTACAAGCAAAGTTGTTCAATACCTTTTTCTCGAGGATCAAATTATTTATTTTTTTCTTAAGGTCAACGTTATTAATGAGTAATGATTTAACCTTCTTATTCTCTTCTTTACCTCTTGTTTCATTTTCGCAACTCTTACGGTTGTAGATAACACTTGTTTATTACATGTAACTTGGGCATGTAGGGCTTGAACAATATAGACAGCGAATTAACCATATGCAAATAAGAATAAACTATCCATATGAAAGGTTGGTTGCTACATTACGCACCTCCATGAAGCGTACCAAAATAGAATACATATTAGCCAAAGGACTATATTGTTGGAGGTATTCCAGATCCGTCCCAGATACGTGTTTCCTCACCCAATCACAAGCAAACCTACCATCACATAACACACTATTATGCATCTGACTATGCCTCCAAGGATAAAGCCCATATGCATTTTGTACTTCCCTAATAGCTTTTGGGTTAACACCAACGTCACATCATTTAACGTGGCAACACATATGGTCATTTGGTAGCATTTACAATAGGAAAGCATTGTCACCTATCGAAAGTGTTAATACAACACTATTTATGCTTGTGCGAGTATAAATGGTGGCAATTGTCACAGCTTCCACTAGCACCATACCTAACGACACGTGGATTTGGGAAAGGTAGTTTAAGTGACATTTCGGTTGACTACATCCCAAGAGGAGCCTCAATATCAGCCTTTTTCACTGCAAATGGGTTAATTGAGCCCTCTCCCATTTTTTGCTGGCCCAAGGCTTTCTTTTGAAGAGCAATCTTTTTATTTACTTCAATTGCCGGAATAGAAGTTAGTAATGTGGGATCCATATATACAAAAACAAGGCAAAACGTATGAGTACAACTTCAATTAAAAAAGCAAAGTTCTGGCTTTATACCATTCCCAAGGTCTAAACTCTCTCCCATCTGAGGGATATAAGGGGGTTGAATAGATAATGCTTGTAGTCGAATGATAAAGAACCTATAAACATCACTTTAGGAATTAATGCCATGTCAATAGGTTGGTCATTCAAATTCCTAGAGTGGCCAATCACAACATCAAGTCAAGTGGTAAATTCAACAGGTTGATCATAAAATGCTGAAGTAAAGCCTGACTTTGGGGGTGCCAAGCTTACATACAGATAGCACATTATGACACAAACATAGACATCATTTTATACCAAGCTCATCATGTTGATACAAAAAGATTACTTGTAGATTCCACTACCTATTAGTCGAATATCATTTTGCTCGCCCCATAGGATGTAATACTTTTTTAGCATTATGGATAGGATTCAACCCAAGGCAATATATTTTAACATTACAGATGGTCAAGTACTTCTTACATTGTGCTAGTGAAAAACTGCATTTGCCAAATCTAATTATTTAATATAGGTGATTTCATGTTGCACATGGAAGAACATAGTCCCAACTAACCTCGAAACCTCAATCAATGCCCTTGTTCTTCTTAATCATGAAATGCTGATCCTTGAAAAGAGAGGCATTGGAAGGAATGTCAATCATAAGATCTTTCCCCTTGACTGTAAGTAGTAGTAACACTTATCCTTTATCTTTAGGGCGAACAAATTTTTTACCACATCAACTGAGGGCCCCTATCCTTTTTTCTTGCACACAATGAAATATGTCACTAAGATCGCCAACGAGTTAGATGGTAACTGATTTGGCGTGATATCATATATGTTCAACACCTCATAGAAAGAATGGTTCAAAAGAATATGGGACCCTTTTGAAAAAGGAAAGGTAGAATGAGGCACTATCTTTCTTGAGACTAGTGATTGCGTGATCACCATAAGGTATCGGTCACCCTCAAAGCCAAAACCCCTATCGACTAACCACTTTCTTACCTGAGCCATGCTAATCTTACACTTATATGCATCCTCTGAGCCTGATCCATTCTACCATCTTCAGTTATTTTGTCAAGCAATGACTTATCACCTAGAGTCTCATTAGGATAAATACCTTCACGTAGGGGCCTAAATTCCTCGTGCACTTTTTCCCCTTATCGAATACCTTTAATGTTATTGCTTGATCATGTTATGTCAATGAACATCCTAACTGTTTCTCTAGAGTCCTCAACAAGATGATCTTTCCTTACCACTAACTTCAAGCCAATAAAAGGCTTAAATAAAGCAAAAATCTAAAGAAGATACAAGTATAGGATTAAAAAAAATGGAAAATACCCAAGAGTCTTTCAAAATCATAGCAAAATTAGCTACACCTAAAAACCGGCAATAAAGCCCTCTAGGTTTTGAATAAGAATGCCAAGAGAACGGCCTGATAAAAACATGAACTCACAAGCAACTGTCAACAATAAGTATGAAATCGCATATATTGAATTCCTGAAAAAAGAAATGTGAAAGGAAAAAGGGTAAGAAACGTTGCCTTCCAACAATGTACTTTGTGAACATAAGGGAAAGAATGAAGAAGAAGATGTGGAGATGATGCCATTAATATAAATGCTATTTAAAATCTAATGCATTGAGCAACACCCTCGACCACGTGGCGTATACACATTGGTTGCGTTAATATTTGCACATAACGAAATTACCTACGTCTCGTTAACCATATTTCTATAACACGCACATGCGCGAGTTTTAGTTGATGTGCTTAATGACGCAACATAGCAACTCTTACAAATTATGGATTATGTCTAAGAGGCACATCATCTATTGACTCGAAACAAAAATCAGTTAATCAATCATTCATAGTAAGTTATGTTCTCGACAAAAGCCAATCGACCCATTATACCTATAGGTCAATCAACAGCACTCTGTACAATCTCGACTCAAGTGTCATTTAATGAAAGTCTAAGTATGGTCACTTTGTAACCGTCATTGGCCTTAGAAAGGCAATTCTTGTACCTGAACGACCAGGGCCTAAGCTTTATGACAAATAGGATCTGCAGGCCCAGGATACTTTAGATTGCATCAACCTTAGGGCATGCAAATAAGTATAAAAGGTAAAGTGATCCCCCTAAATCCCTAAGCTCACTATTATTTGAATATATTATTGCGTTCTTGCCTCCTACTTCCTTAAGATTCTTGCTTACTTAAGTAATGAAGTATACCTTAGAACATAAACTCTAACACCTCTTTAACCTTCTTCACTTTGCAGATTCCCCTCGTTGCCTGGATCAAATTGTTCTCTTCCATTCACCATCAACAAAACCAACTAAATTAAGGTCAAGGTTCTTAAATAGTAATTGTTAAGACTTAAATATAACAATCAATTTTTTTTGTCAACTTAATTTTTGAAATAATTGATCGACCAATCTAGCTTGATATCGGAATCCATAAGTTCCTTGTCCAATATGTTAGATTACATATTTTGGATCTGTTTTAACATATACCAGAGGAATGGCCGCACATCGTCGCTAACATACAAAGAATAAACATTTAAATATTATAATGTAACCTTATGTAAAAGTTGCATAAAGGCTTAATATTATATCTTAAAACATAAATCATGCTATAAAAATGGATGAAAGAATAATTAAGCTAAAAAGGGAAAGACTAAATTATGCATGATAATTGAGTTTTTAATTGATATATGTAATGTAATGTCTAAAAAATCAAATATTAAAATTCTATCAATATTATATAAATTTGACACCTTGAAATTCATTTGCTATTAAATTGTGAGGATGAAATGCATATATTATTATTAAATTAGTTATAATTAAATATAACTATATTTTAAAGGTATAAAACCATGAATTTTAAATTCGTAAATATTTATGAGTAATTCAAATTTACTACCAAATATCCATCAAACAAATCCATGACTTTGAAAAATAATCATAAATGTTCTATTTAATGCGTTCTATTATAAAATTTACTGAAATCCAAATTTATAAATGCAACATTAAAAAATTATAATAAATAGACTAAAAAATCTAATAAAAACAAAATAAAATAATAAAATGTTATTGGAATAACAAAATAAAATCTAATAAATTTGTTGGGCTATGTAACTAAGAGCCCAATTAGTTATTGGAATAGGAGTAAAATGTTATCACCAAAAAACTCCGAAAAACTGCCCATATTGACGTTGTCTGCAGTTTGTCGACCGCCAATTGAACGTTGACTAGGCGAACGTCGGTGAAAAGTTTCCAACGAGCTTGACCACTAGTGCCGTTATTGTGTTTGTTATTGTTGGCATCAATTTTCCGACGCTTTTTAGATGCAGTTATATGTAAAAAGCTTTTCCATGCATTTTATAGTGCCGATAAAAGTCGTAGTTACATTGAATTTATATATTAATTTACATATATATAGAATCAATTATACCGACATTTAAAACTACCCTTCAAAGAAATTAGATTATCGTTAAAAATACTAATTTACATAAATTTTAAATTGAATTCAAAGAGCATAATAAATTTAAATTCAAGCTATTGGTTGCCAGCCTAAAATGATTTTATTTATAAAAGGTCATTTTAAAGTATCCAAAACCACCAACCAATCAAATCTAACAAAAAGAGTAATGTCATATGCAATTATGGTCAGATTTTTAGATCCAGTCTTTATAACTATAGAAAACCCCAAGAACTTGTTTGCTTCAACCTGTGAGCTTCCTCAACATCAGCAGTTCCATCTTATCTCAGTACTGCCTTATCCTTCAGTACTTCATACGTAGTCAACAGGGTGTTGAATTTTATAGGTCTGCCAATTTTCTTATCATTGTAAAATTGATATTGCTGACAAACCTGCCAACAAAAGAAGAAAAGAAAACTGTAACAAGTAGGGTGCGAAGGGTTAAAATTATTAGAAACTACCACCCACCTTATGTAAGATACACAAGCGACCAGTAACAAAAGTTCTAACAGAAAACTGTTAACTTTAGTAGACACATAAAGATTAAAATGGAGCAACATGACTAAACAAACATTTAGATGGAGACAAAATGGTAACATATAAAAAATATACATGAAAAAGAGACTGCAAATGTCAAATCTACTTAAATAAAAGGAGCATACATACAAGAAAAACATGCTTACCTCTCGACTTGCATGAGTACCAACATATACAATAATATTCATATCTGAAAGCCGCTTCCTAGATTCATTAGCCCAGTTTGACAAGGTGGATAATGGTACGACCACAAGAAATGGGCGGGGTATTTGTTGAGCATTCTGAAAATATATATATAGATATATATATATATATATATAAATCAATGAAAACCCTTTAAACTTCAAAATCATAACAGGCAGCTACTCTTAAAAGACAGTGGTGTCCCTTTAAGAAACCAAGCATAGATACAGACTGAACAGTTTTCCCAACACCCGTTTCATCAGCTAAGATGACATTAGTGTTATTTCTCCAACTGTTATGTGAACACGAAAAACATGCATTAATAGATCTATCAGAATGCTCAAGATTAAAAAACCATTTTAAGTAAAACAAAATGCTAGCCTAAAACAACAGAGACAAGCATATACCTGTTAATAAGAAAATTCAAACCCTACAGCTGATAATCACGAAGCTTTCTTCCCCTTAACCATTCTGGCCATTCATTGAGTTTCCGCAAGCTTGCTAAAGATGAAAAATGTAACCCAGTTCAATGAGCCATTTACATGATTAATTGTGAAACTATAACAATTAATTTAGCAGAAACTAAGACTATGTTCAAGAAGGGGAATAGAGGTTAGGGGCTGTATACTTTAATTATAAGCAAGCATGGATGACAATGTTATTGTTTACAGAATGAGAAATACACGTCTTGAATAGGTGGGACAGTATGAGAAAATATTTTACTTTTTATGTGAGCATATTCAAGAAAATTTAAAACCAAATGCATAAAACTGGAAACTCCGATGCTTGGACTGGATGGGACAAGGTAATAACAGATGATGGGTTAGAATAGACATTATAAATTTCATCTTCTCAAGTCTGATTTCAATTTTGAATTGATGCCTACTCATGGCTTGTATTTGTTTGACAACCAAAACCAGTTTAGCAGAACCTCCAGCTTGTACTGTGATAAGATATACTACCTAATGCTCAATTCACCAATTGCCCTGACTAATTCAGCCTAAATAATCTCCGAGAATATTTAACACATTGTAGACTGCCTTAATTTCCGGAAAATGAGATATGTCAAATAAAGTTAAATATTAAAAAATGAAATTTGGTTGGCATTCTTTTGGGATATTTTTAAAAATATGGAGAGTTAAAATTGCAATTTAGTCAGTATACTACTTTCTTATTTTTAATACAGAACTTGGCTATCATGGCCCATTTTAACATGTAATTAAAAAAATAGGTCGACATCTCTGCAAAATAAACACACTATGTTCCATACAACCATCTTGTATTCATTTGCTTTAATAAGATCATATCAAATGCATTCTGCCAGTTGTCTAAAATGGAAACATGGGGCCGTGCCAACAATGCCTGGGTGAAAACATTTTATGCGGAAAGGCAAGGATAGGTTATAACAATGTCACTTTGAATAATCTGCCTCACTTGCATAGGGGCATAGTATCCACAAATGCAGCGACATATTCCTAGGTGGACAATTTATGAACATCATCATGGTAGCTATTGTTGGAAAAAATAATAATAATTAAAACAAAGAGATACAATCTGCAGGACGTGTTACCTTATACTAATCAATAGACATTCACTTAAACGCTGAGAATCCTTTTACAATAATTTAAAAGAAAAAAAAACTCGGAGTTAAAATGAGCAACACCCTTCCAAGCAGTTGGACTTCGTTTCAAATCTTAGCAAAAACCTAATTGGAATTTCATAAATCAA
>JBBYHL010328754.1:0-11401 GCA_038381835.1 Adansonia madagascariensis
TGAATACATGTTGTTTTATTCATTTTAAAAATATGTTGTTTTATATTCTTTAAATAATTAAAATTAGTAAATGCATTAACATGGAAAGTTTATTCAATATTCAAATTTATAAATTTATTATTTTTAATTTTAAAATAAAATTAAAAGTTATGAAAAATTTCTTATAATGTTAATAAAAAATTTAAAATCTGAAATAAAATAATTTAAGGTAAAATTTAATACTTTTTATTTATCATCAAATAGATATATTTAATAAAAGACTTTTAAGAAAATTAAATTCTTACTTATAAATTGGATAAATGTTAATAATGATATAAAATATTTACAATAGCAATTTAGACATATAATGAATACTTATGATTATTTTTGTTAATTTAAAAGATTCTCCATATTCATACTTTATATTATAAGATTTGAATTTAATGAACGTACACTCCAGCCATCGTTGATTAAAAATATGACCTCCTTCCAAGCACACGAAGAAGAACATCCCATAGAAGTCTTCTAGTCTATTTCTTTATTTCTGAATAATTACCTTATGATGGTGCACAAGTAATTTATAGACTAGATTAAGGACCTATACTAGATAACTAATTAGAATTGTATCCTACTATTAGGGAGTCTTAATTCTAATTATTATCTATAGTAAGAGTTCAATTAACTTTAACTCTTTTCACTAAAGTTTTATCTTGAATAAGATTTATTTAAATAATATTACCTTAATTATAATTAAATAATTAGCTTGGTCCATTTATTTATCATGTGGGCTATATAAAATCCAAAATTTTCATGTAAGAAAAATAGATCAAATGTGCAATGGAATTTTAAAAACTTTTTTAATCTGTCATATTAAATCATATTGTTATATACAATAAAACTGCCATAATCAATTACCAGAGTTGCAGATCTGAAGATACCATCCAAGAATTTCTAAACCTGTGTGAAAGCTTCAACCAACTAGCCTTCTCTACTATTCTTTAATTCCTGGATAATAGAGTGTATAGGCACTATTTTTCTCAATCAACTCCCGATTCGTATGACTTGATTCTTTAATACTACCTTGTGCTGACAGGTTAAAAATCACGAGATGTTATGATTAGAAACCCCTAGTGTGGCGCCAAAGCCTAATCTGAAACCCTAAGTATATGTCTCTTATTTATGACAGGTAACAAGTTAGCTCTAATTTTTTTGAAAAAAATTTAATTAAAATTAATTATTTTACCCATCTCCATTAAACTCAAATATGGCGCCAACCCTAACATGGATACCCATTGAATTTCAGCCAAGCCCTAGTGTACTTAGTCAATCTTTTAGCCCAATTTGTTTTATGAAGTTTAGCTCGTTTAATCTGAATACTAGTTAATTCTGATTAAACTATTAATTTTATTTAACCAAATAATTTTCCATAACTCCAATTCTAATTTAAAATAAAATCATAGCTATTTTATTCAAATAGAATAATTACGTAATAATTATCAAAATGAAATTAACTATAATAAAATAATTAATTTAATCACAAATTAAAAATAAATAAAATAGTTTTTCTTAATTTTAGAATATTATACATATTTAATTTATAAATAATTATTTAAACAAAACTTTATAGATATCAAATTAATTATGTAAATAATTAACTTTCTCATATCTATTTAATTTAAATTAATTCTCATATTTATCAGAAGATAAATATAATTAATTTAAATTACTAATTCCTGTCTAAATAAATATTTAATTCAAATTAAATATATATTCTAAATAAATAACACCAAAAATTATTTTTATTTATTTATTAAAAAAATTCCTATGCCTTTAAAAGAAGTGCATCATTGCACCATTTATGTCTCTAGTCAAGAGGCAGTCCACTTTAGATGGCCAAGATAATCTATCTCCCAAATTGGATTTAGAGGAGAGAATAGTCCTAACATAAGTTAATTGCTCATATTAACCCCATAAACTATGGATTATCAGTTTAGACTGCTTACATTAGAATATTGTCTTCTCGTTCTAATGGTATAAACACAAGTAGTAAATGAGTCATATTTTCTTACATTTACTTTAACATGTAAATTAAATGAAAACGGAATAGCAATGATATAATGAAACCTCGAATATATAAATATGAATAATCAGTTCAAACTAACAAAATACAACAAAATGTCTTTCATCCTTAGGGCATTCCTAACATTTCTCATTTGGCCCATATGATAAACCAAGAACTTGAAAAAGTGATATTTAAATCCAAAACTTTAATATGGCCATAAATTACTCTAGTCCAACTCCCATTCATTTAAATATTTACATAAAATGAATCATAGTGATAGCATTCTAATCCGAATATTTCCTTCTATGTATTTCAATGCATGATCTTTTCGGAAAGAGTATTTTATGGGATAATACTTTATGAATACATTTTTTTTAATCATTGAAGCTCCAATTAACACACAAACTTTATGTGCACAAATTGAAACATGTCCTTAAACTTTAAGAATATGATAGCAACAAAACCAAAGAAGACAAAAAGCATCGTCATAGAATTCAACTAGTCCCATACAATCCACATGAATTTTAAACTATTTTGTCAATAATGCTTTAGTCATGGGATCTACTATTGTTAAAGCTTTACTAATATATTGGATATCCACTTCTTGCTTCTTTATAAAATCTTTAATAGCAAAATACTTCATATCTATTTACTTACTGCGACTCTCACTTTATCATTCTAAAAAAAAATTGCATAAGAGTTGTCATAATAGATCTTTAATGGCCTTATTGATAACTTTCAAACCAGAGGTATAATATCTCAAATATAATATCCTTTGCAGCTTTCAAATAACTAAAATTACTTTAATATCTACCAAACATTTCTACTACAAGCCTTAAGTTAAGTTTTGTATAAACCTGACCATACATAAGGCTACTAATACCATATGCATATGGAATACCCTCATATGTTCATTTTCTAAATTATTTGGAGATATTAGGTTCAATTGAATTTATCCCCCTTCAATTAATACACTGTAGATGAACAACTTTGCATCTTACATCTTTCCAAAACTCTTTTAATATAGGCTTCTTGAGTTAGACTTAATGTCTTTGTAGACCTATCTCTATGAATCTTTATGCCTATGACGTATGAGGCTTCACCTATCTTTATATCAAAGTTTTGAGAAAAACACCTTTAGTTTCTTGTAACAAAGCCAAATCATTGCGGGCAAAGATAATATCATAAACATATAGGACTAAAACTATGAACTTACTCCTACTGACTTTAAGGTGTATATAATGATCAACAACATTTTTAGTAAACTAAATGATGTTACAACATCGTGAAACTTTATATACCATTAGTGGGATGCTAGTTTTATTCTATATATTAATCTTTCAAATAAACCTTCAGGTTGAATCATGTATACCTTTTTCTCAAGATCTCTATTTAAGCAAGTTGTTTTCACCACCATTTTATGTAAGTCTCAATCAGTATGAGCTACAAAAGCTATGATAATTCTAAATGAAACTTTTTTAAAACTAGAGAGAAAATTTTATGGTAATCAATACCTCTTTTTGAGTGAAACCTTTGATCACAAGTTTAACTTTATACCATTCGACATTAACAAATATTAATTCAACAAGTTAATATACTGGATCATTAGCCATTGATTGCATCTCTTTTACAATAGCTTTTGTAAACACATAATATCGTATGAATCATTTTTCTAGTACTTCTAGTTATCCGAGACTAGGAACATAGCTGACGCCCTGATAAGGTCAACCTACACTAGGAAGTTTACACATTTTTGTAACTTATTTTGTCACACATAGATGTCCTATTAGCACATGATAAAAAAGTGTCATTTGAAGACTGATCTAAGATAAAAAAGAAGAATATTCAAGAGAAGAATCAATTTTCAAAGATTCTCTTTTTAAATTTTGAAAATAATTTTTGTAGATGACATCAGGGTCAAAATTTCCATTTTTAGGAATTTTTCAAGATTTTTTTGGTAAAAATTAAGAAGTTGACCATTTTATATTTTACTAACATCTGTGTAGTATTTATGTCAATATGCATTCCAAAATATCAAAAGTGTTCAAGAAAAATTATATATTGTCATTTTATATCACAAGATATCAAGTTACCAATTTTGTCAATTATTTTTGAATTTCCCATGATACTGCGAGTATTTTGCTCCTGAAATTTTTTAGTAAAAACTTGTTCTGAACTTCATTTTTTACCATTTTTTAATTAAAATTTTGGATAATATGTTGTATTTAATTTATTTTATAAGTTTTAATGTGTTCTTTAAAATTTTTCTCAATTCCAAAAATGAGCCTTCCTTTATTTGTCAAATTTTTGGTGGAATTTTCTCAAGTTTCAAACTTCAAAAATTTTTAAATATTCCCATTAAAGTACAATCAAATCAGTTTTAAAAAATTCCAATCCATTTTATGGATTTTCTCGTTTTCAAGTTACGGACTTTTCTAATTCATAAAATTTTTGATTGAGTTTTTTTGAGTTTATAATTTTTAAAATTCTTAAAATATTATTATTAAATTCATACTAAATTAGTTTTTGAAAATTTAATTTATTTTATGAGCTTTGAATTATATATATATATCAATTTTCTATTGTAAGGATTTTTCTCATATAATTTACGAGCTTTGGATTTCTAATCAAGATTTTTTTTTTCATTATTTCATTTTTAAAAAAATTTCTTATGATTATTAATTTCAATTTTGATTCTTTTTGTTATTATTATCATTTTAATTTTATTTTAATTATGGATTTTTCTACTAGTTTCATGACTAATTAATTTCTAACTTTTCCTTCAACCAATTAGTTGGGTTCTAATTACCCATTAGGTGATATTATCTATATAATCATGACAAAATATTTTGAATGAGTACTAATAAAAAGTAAAAAAAAAAAGATGAATTTTGGCCAAGGGGATTTTTTTATCCCTTTGGCCGAACCGCCCCCTTATAAATAGGGGGAGGATTTTGCATTTTGATAGATTTTAGCTTGAAGAAAAAAAGATAGAAAAAAAACACTACAAAAATATTAAGTTTTTAAAGCTTTGATAAGGTAAATTACTTCCTAAGGCTTTGATTTTCCTTCATTTTTTATTCATTTTTCCACTTGTTGGTAAGACAAAATTATGCTTAAGTTAATGGATTTTGATCCATGTTGAAAGACTAAGCATGGTGGTCATGAACCAATTTCTTTGATCTAATTGTTTTTGTTTAATTTTTGTTGCTAATAATTTGTTTTTCTTCATGAATCATATTGTTATTGATATGATGTTGGTTTTTATGTTGTATTTGTCATATATATATATAAATGATCATATGTATGTTATTTATCTTGGCATTTTCTTGTTGATATGTTGGAACATTTTTATATATATTTTTTATGATTTATTATACTTTGATGTTGATTTGTGCTTGATAAAGTAATAATATGTGATTTTTGAGTAGGAAAAATTTTTGTTTGATGGGTTATAAGGTGTTGGGGAAATCTCATGCATCTGTATGTGCTAATTTTTTAAAATTCTTGTGGCTATTTGGCAATTATAAAAAGTTTAAGAACTAAGTTGTCAAAAAAAATAATAAAAAATTTTCTAGCCATCCCATGCTCAATCGAAACTCTTGTACACACTTAGAAGAGTATTTTCTACATTTTATCAAGTAGAAATACATTTTTTGGATTTTTGGGGTCTTTTTGTAATTTTAGAAAGTTTAGAACTTTGTGTTAAAATTAAAAAATTTATTCTAGGGCCAAAGAAATATGGTCGAACTTTCCTTGTGAATTATGATGTGACTTTTGTGATTATTTTAATTTATTTGATGCTTAATTTTGTGTTTCAATTATGTAGGGACTGATTTGAAAATTTAGAAAAGTTTAGGGACCATTAGGAAAACCTAACATTTTAGGTCAAAATGGTCATTTCTAACGTGAAATCATTCACTTAGAGTATTTTAGAATATTTCTAGCATTCCACTGGTCCTCTAGTGGGGTGTTGAAAATATTAAAATCTTTTGTATTCTTTCAGTTCTTCGTTAGGGTACAAAATGCAATTTTAAAAAGTTTAGGGACTTAATTACATTTGTTACATTTTAGGTTACACTAGATATCCAAACTACCCATTTAGGGTAAAAATCATCATTTCTTACCATTATTGAGTCCTTTAGGGTTACTAGGATATTTTTATATCGAAGGTATACCCTTGGGTCATTCTGTTAATTTCCCTACAATCGAGTCTGATATAGTTGTCGAGATGCTGTTATGCCAAAGGTGTATATTTAGGATAGTTTCACCCTTTTATGATCTTTTTTGTATCCTTTAGGGTTACTAAAATAGTTTTATGTCGAAAGTTAGCCCTAGAGGCATTTTGTTAATTTCCCTAGAACCGAGTCTGATGTAGTCACTAGGATGCTTTCATGCCAAAAGTGTGTATTTAGGATAGATTCTCCCTTCTAATCATTTTCAAGTTCTTTAAGGCTACTGAGATACTTTTATGTCGAAGGTGTACCCTAAAGGCATTTTGTTAATTTTGGATTAGAACCAAGTCCTGTGTGATTATTGGGATATTGTCATTTCGAAGGTACATATTAGGGATATGTTCATCATTTTAGGCTATTTTTGGGTCTTAGGATACCGTATTAATATTTTTAATAAAATCAAAATTTTTTTAGAAAATTAAGGCAATGTCTCCAAGTTAAAATAATACGTGAAATTTCTTCCAGGATATGAGAGGGGTTCTATGGATTATTTTAATAAGGAGATATCTTTTTCAAAGTAAAAATTGGGACTTTCATAAATTTCAAAGAAATGATGCCTATTGCATTCCTTTGACCTTTCAATAGGTTGTGAAAGATATTTTGATTTTAAAACCTCTTGTGTTCCTCTGGTTTTCGGGTAAGGTACAAAAAAGAATGATAAAAAACTTTTCATGTTCTATTAGTCCTCCGATGGAGTACATAGGAGATTTTGATTTTCAAAAAGTTCTAAAAAACCAAATTTCCCAACATGGTATAATAAATTGGTTTCATAAAATATAATTTTGGGAATTACAATTAAATGCCATATGTTGAAACCAGATAAAAATTAAAAATTTCGGGTAAAAATTAAAATTAAAATTAACATGTAATTAATAAGGTACCTATATTTGGGTATCATAAGAGGTCGATCCTTACTTGTGTTATATGATCTCTGGTATGATCGTGGACCTCGGAGTTAGTATTTAGGGTTTTGTAACCCTCAAAATATGACTTTGGTAGGTGACCAACTCACCTAGCCAAAATATATTGGTGGCGACTCCAAACAAATAGTCGTTTCATAATGACTATTTAGAGTTAAGTGAAGTGAGTGATTCATCTTGACCACTTAGTTCCTAAAAATAAAAAAATATTAATAATGACATGGCCCATAGAAATAAAAGAATACAAAATAGTGATATACCAATAAATATAGGAATATGGGTCTTTTAAGTTGGGCTTGGTCAATATTTGTATTGGGACCATGTTGTAACAGCTTAGCGACTCCGCTGGGGATTTCTTAGAGAGCTAGGCCTAAATTAATTACATGTTAACTCAGCTTTAATTAATTTGGTTTTAATTGGTATTTAATTTTAAATTCCCTTTTTAAGAAGTTTTTTTTTTCATTATATTAATATTTATTTCGCACTAATCTTTTTGTGTTTTATTTTGTCTTTTAGGGATTAGGATAATGGGTTTTATATTTAATGTTGTGTCATAAAAAGGTATATTTGTCCCTTCATATGTGTAGTAGTTTCTCCTCCATCAGATATGAAAGGGCATCGGTATCTAATATTTTAGGAGTGGGTAAAGTAGCTTTGCCTTTTGAGGTGTTAGCCTATGTTTGGGCCTGCAAAAAGCCTACTGGGTATAGATTCTTATGCCTGCATGGGGTATTAGCCTCATATAGGCATGGAAGACACACCCACTCATATTAAACCTATTTCGACATAAATCCATGGTGGATGAGGATAAGGTACCTCATTAGTTCTTTTCAGGCTCGAGAAATTCGAGAACCTAATTAGAGGTTTGACCTAAACTTCATAGAGTTGAACCATACTAACCTTCTAGTTAAATCTATGTGCGATTTTAGGTGTCACCAGAATTAGGGACACATGAAGGGATAAAGCTATCTCTTTCTCTTTATTTTCATACTTTTACTTGTTTGGATAATTTTAATATTTTATTTGAATAATTTGTGATTTTCATTGCTCTAAAATTTATTTATCTAGTTAATTTTGATACTTTATTTGAATAATTTGTGATTTTTATTGTTTTGAAATGTTGTTTGAAATTAATATCTCTAAAGGATATTGATTCATTTTAGATGCATTCGCTCTTGCTGTATATGGCTTCCCGAGACTGTTGGGACATGTTGAGGCGGCGATAGTTGATTTATTTGACCGATTGAAAAGGAACATGCTTCTGGCTCTAATAATTTTAGCTTAATGGAATATAGAAGCTTTTCATATTTAAAAACCTTTTTCAAAGTATTATTTAAAAAAGGATATTCTCAAATTAAGGCAATCTTTGAAATCTTCCCCAACTGAAAAAGACTTTAATCGAAACTATTACCTTACTTTTAAAGTAGAAAGGATTTCAATGCAATTAATTTATATGGCATAACATAGTTATGACAAATAACAATTTAATATGGCTAAAATTAAACAAAGAATATAGGCATCCTAATTTAACGTAACATAGAATTAATAATCATTTCAATAGATAAAGAAAACTAATAAAGATAGGACTTCAATGACATGTATCTCATAAAGTCTTCGATGCTCAAGAGAGTAATCGAATAAAAATTAAAACGAGCTTGGACTCCATTAATAATTTGGGCATAAAAGATTTTAAAAATAAAAAAGAAAGTTATTTTGAAACTCAAAAGTGGGATGAAAACTACCTTGTGAGATAATAACTAAAAGATTAAAAATGAAGCATGAGGAAAAAATCGAGTGAAAAAAGTTAAATTTTTAGGGAAATTTTTTTCAAAAATAAATTTGGAGGAAAGCTAAAATGATTACTACTATGTTAGCTTTGAATTGGTCTTGGTTTTAACATAACAAAAACTATGAATGTTTTTAATTTAGTATTTTTCTTTAAATCATTTTGAAAATACTTTTGAAAATACTAAAATTCTTTAGACGCTTTAGGTTTATGAAAAATGTATGTTCTTGAATGTATACTTATGTATAAATTAGTTTTTAACAAGTTAACATCTTTTGAAAAGCAAAGAAAACACTTTTTTGTAAGGTTTTTAAAGCAAGTATTGAACCATTTTTCTAATGGCTAGTGGTTTTTGAAGAGGAAGAAAAGTATCGATACCTCACTTACAGTATCGTTTCTTATAAAAGTATCGATACCTCACTTAAAGATATTTCTCTTATAAAAGTATTTCTATCTTAGCCTTCAAAATATAAAGGGAAGATGTTACTATTTAAGCCTAATCAAAAGATAGAGAGTATAAAGGTTATACTTGTTCTTGAGAGGTAGTTATTCACGATAATGTATTGGGAATTCCTTTGGAAGTAAGGCTAAGGGAAATGACATAGGCTTGAGGTTGAACTTCTATAAATTGATTTTGCTTGATATTATTTCCTTACTCCTTTACTTGTTTTATATCTTCACTATCTTCCAATTTCAAGTATATTCTTTGAATTTCTCAATTTCTATATTTAAAGTTTAATTTCTTGAATATTTTGAGAAATAAATTCACTTTTCTCCTAACTTATTCATCATAAGAGCTAACAATGATATTGCAATTAAGTTAGAAAATTAAAGATTTGAACTTAAAACAAGACCTAAACTAATTTGGTGAATGTATGAACCTTGACACAAAAAAATGCAGCTTAGTATCTAGACATCCAAATGCCTTTTGATCATCCCCTAAAATGGTAAAAATAACTGCTAATTCAAAGTATTCAAAGAACTCAAAGATTAACTTCAAAACAAGAGTGACAGCCCAGATGGAAGCAAGGGACAACCTCTGAATATTTTGATTTTTTACCACATTTCTTACCTAAATAAAGTTCAAAAATTTTGAAACTTATGCCATTTGAAAGCTAACTTAATGAGGTTTATACATGGAGCTCATGAGGTCAAAACGGATTTGATAAGTGGTCAAACAATAAACTATAATTAGACTTATTCAATGGTTATAGGGGACTTAAATAATAAAGAAATCCTTGACTCATTTCACACTTAAATGAACTTAAAAAAAATGTAAAATGTATGTAAATATGACCCAAAGCCAATTAGACTGGATGTATGAGCATATACTTTATAATGCAAGCCCATCACTATGTCTTAGTGACATAAAGTTTTTCTTTATGCTAGTGGCACGAATAAAAATCATGAAACCACTAATTAGATGAAGGCGATGAAACATATAAGGCCTTACAAAGAAATTATTATAGCTATAAGATCCTTATGAATCAAAGTCATGTTCCTAAAATTATTATCATATTGCCAAAATGGGATATTGGCAATGCTCAAAGACTAGCACTTTTCAGCCTTCTTACTTATGAATTAACCAATCTTGTAGCCAACAACCTCTTGGCCTAGTGCCTAAAAGAGTGCTAAAGTTGGCATGTAAGCTTGGGTTCAATTCCAAGTATCCTCTCCTTACCCCTAATGTATCAAAAAAACAGTAACCAATCTTATAGGTTGAAGTATGGGATAGCATGTAGTGCTTGCTTTGGGGAAACAAGTTCACCAAATATGGCTTGTGTGAGAACTTTATTTGGTATAAGTCACTCAAGTGTCTATGGAGATGTTCTCATGCATTAATTATGTAACCAGTCCTCAGACTTATAATATCAGGTCATCTTGTATGAAAGTGTCATATTTTGTTTTATAAATATTAAAACAACCTTTGATGCTCAAAGTTTGATTTTAATAGAAAAAAAACCTTTAGATTATATCTCAAACTTTAGCCTTAAAAATTGGTTGTTATACCTTAGGCACAAGGATCATCAAGCTTAAGCAAGAGGAATAAAATTTGAAAATGGATAAATAGCTTAAAAAATAGAAAACAAGATGAAGTAGAAAAAAATATACTAAAAACTTGGTACAAAAATACCTTGAAATTAATTTGAAATAATTTCCATTTTTTGTTATTTTTTTCTCTCCTTTTTCCTTTCTTTTCTCAAGCTTCCATATTTTGTTTGAAAATACCTTGAAATACCTTGAAACAAGATGATAGCTATGAAGAAGAAAAGGTGAAGTGAAAAAATCCCCTTTCTAAAGCATGAAAATGGCATCTCTTTATGGCTCAAAATGGCAATTTTTCCCTTTTTTTAATTAAACTTGCTTGCTATTTTGATAAATCTCCCATGTTTGGTCGTATTTTGTTTGCAAGCCAACA
>JBBYHL010329301.1:0-23043 GCA_038381835.1 Adansonia madagascariensis
TGGTGACTAGGACAACTTATATCTTAAAAATGAAAATCATAAAGGAAAAGAATTAACAAAGTGGCTCAATAAGGCCTAAGCCATACCTAAGGTTAACATCGAAGTTTCCTTTGTAATTCCTAAAACTTCACGGTGAAAGGATTCAATAAGGCGTGATTAACAACTAATAGTAATCTAATACTACAACGAATTAATATCATAAATTTAGTTTCATCATAATAAATGTGAAATATTTGTCTTATATAAATTACAAATAAAAAAAGAAAAGTTGGGGAGAGATTTATGTTCTTGTGATCCTATCTTATTTATGCCCAATTCCTTTATTCAACAGTATATTCAATGCTTGGCACAATGAGTCCCTATATAATTGGATTCCAACCATAATATGTATTTACTTTTTTGTACAGAGAGCACTCACGTGAACACAGACAACTGCTGTAACTTCGAGTAAAGTTGGAATAACTAAGTCTTATTTGTTAAGAACTGTTAATGTGGAAGTTTAGTCAATATTTGGTTCTACTTATAAAAGTTTTTAAAAAATTAGTTGGATTTACTATATTAAAAAAAATGAGTTATTACCATAAAGAATCATATTATATTGAATGTTTGCCAGATTATGCTTTGGAAATTTACTCATTCTTCTGTGGGGGAAACTTTTGCTCAAGATTCTTCATCCACAGTAAACTCCCCAACAGCAGAAATGGAGATTATTGAAACTTATCACCCTAAGGATATAAGTAGTTAAGTTTCTTCTTTCATTTTTCTCTTGGGGGAAGGTGGGTGGTTATAATCCTTCACTTCACTGATGCTATTTCAAGCTTAATGCTAATAATTTACAGTTATTGCTGTAACTTTCCTTACACATGGTTTAGAAACTTGGTTTCATTTTGGATCATTACATTCCTGCGATTAAATACAGCTTTGAATTTGGTACTCATAATTATGGGTTATCCCCTAAATTCCTAAATAGCATAGCTTTCCTTCTGTTAAATGGAATTTTGTTTAAATATTTCTTTGGTTTAGCATTTCCCTCTTCTTTTTTCTAAATTATCTGAGTGTTATTTATAAGGATTGCATTG
Source organism: Adansonia madagascariensis (assembly GCA_038381835.1). NCBI lineage: Eukaryota > Viridiplantae > Streptophyta > Magnoliopsida > Malvales > Malvaceae > Adansonia > Adansonia madagascariensis. The sequence goes on from JBBYHL010329301.1 coordinate 1,080, forward strand.
TCCGTTAGCTAAGGTTAAAGAAGGCAATTGGCATTGCCCGTTAACTTAAAAACTAGTTTTTTGTCATATTCTTGAAAGTCAGCATTTCCTTGTCAGTACTTTTCTGAAGGATCTATGAATCTTTTGATGTGTGCTGCCTAGCTAAGTTCTCAGACTCGATCGTGAATGTCAGATATGGGTATGTATCCGATGTGGGTATGTTTAATTTTTTCCTTACTTTTTCCATATATATAGGGGTTCTTGGAGGGTCATATATTGGACATGAGTGTTTTAAGAAAAATAAAAAGTCAGAACTATATAGTTGCCTAGTACTTGGTTTAAAGAGATAGACTTTACCTCAGACTGTGAGGTTCTTTAATGTTCTAAATAGATGAGTTGGAGATTGATATTAACTCAGATTGGATTAATTTCATGTTGAGTTGGCTTTACCATATTGAAGCGGTGGCAAAGCATTGGTTGGGTAGAATAGCTAGTGAAATCCATAGCAAGAGGAAGAGAAAGAAAGAGAAGTTCCTGCCAATATTTCTCGAATTTCCAGTTTGAATGGTTCTAAATTATCGACATTTCATTTTTTTATCAAGTAATTTACTTAATTCACTAGGTAGGAGATTCAAATTTTATTCTAGTTTTAGGCATTCCTATATAATTATTAGCCGGTAGATTGCTTTTGTAATTGTTTGGACTGTAAGGATGGACTTCCCAACTGCATTCTTCTGGAGTCCTTGTTAAATAGAATGTCTATTTCCAGCCAAAAAGAGGCAAAACAGCTGTGCCCTTATTAATGTTTCATGTGGCAAATAAGCTATATGTTGAAGTGCAATAGCTCCAATTGCTGCCATACAGATTATTGCTATCAATGTATTGCCCCGGAGTTTTAGCCTCTCTTTGGATGGATGATAATGATTCGGTTCAGTTGAAAAAGAATTACTGTTAGTGTGTAGTATTTTGATTTTTTACGAATTACACCAAAACCGAACTAATTATCATATATAATCTAATCGAATCAAACAAAATTCCATCAGCTCATATTGGTTTGGTTCACCAATTTTTTAATTAAAAATATATTTTTTTGCAGTATTTTAAAGTTTTTTCACTAATTTAGAAAAAACTAAAAACTAATTAAAAATTAATTAAAAAATGGAAATCGTTGGAAAATATCTTTTTATAGTATTTTTAAGTTTTTTTCCTACTATTTCAGGAATAAATTATTTATTTTTACATTATATAAAATTAAAAACTAATTAAAATTTAATAACAAAAAGAAATCGATTCAGTTTGGATAACTGCAATTTTTTAACCTATGAATCAAATACCAAAATTAATAAAATATATTTAATTATTATTTAGACCAGAATCAAATGGAATATTACAATTTGAATTATTTTTTTTTTGGCTCAGCCCTACTTTGGAAGACTTGAAAGTGGCATTGTAGAAAATCATAGCAGAAATCTTGGTGATGAGTTCAAAAAGCTCAATCAAAAAGACCATTATGTCTCCGAAATGTTAGTCTGTTGCCTGAGCTTGATTTTTGCCAAAATGCCCCATGCGCAGAAATTCTAGAATTAAAGCATGTTGTCACGATAATAGCACAGCATATGCAAAAACCTTTAGACATCTTTAAACAAAGATTTTGTTAAGTATTTTTGTGCCAAATCTGAGAGAAACGAGGAGCAAGTTGAGTAAAGTGTACGTTCTGTTAATAGTACTACCAAGAAAATTAGAGGTTAAATAAATTTAAGGAAATCCAGATCAACTTGGCTTGAATTATTATTTAAATAATAAATACATATTATTTTAATTTAATTATAAAAATATATAAAATAAATATAAAATTTTTAATATTTTAATATATTTTAAAAAGTAAAACAAAATTTTAAATCAAATTTAAACAATAAAAGTTTTTTTTTACATCCCATCAGACCAATGTAGACTCATAGAAAAACTTATATTTCTAGGACAATTCCATTCGGTAGTCACAACGCAATGATTGAAACACCATTGCTTGCTTCGAAAATGATGCAGGGAAGAAATGATTAAAAGACATGGCCGTTTATTTGATCCATTTGTCAAATGTAAGTAGACATTGGTGTATTTGTTGGAATTTTCTGCAGAGGGAATTGCAGTGAATCTGTTACAACTCAAAAGTTTGTTGTAGACATCGATTCATTTAGGTTGTAGCCTAAGTAAATGCATCGTAACAACAAGCAAATATTATATTTCAAATTCATGCCAGATCAATAGACAATATTCACATGTTTTAATGCAGTTTTTAGAGCAAATTAAAAATTTTCATTTTCATTGTATCAACAATTAGACATAACATGGTTAAGAGTCAGATTCAATCTTGCTTAAATTGAGTCAAGTTTAGAATAAATTTTTTTAGATTGTATTCGACTAAAATTAAATTAGATAATTACTTAATTAATAAAAAGTGCTTTTATTTAAATTAATTATAAAAATATATAAATATCACTATAAATTTTTTAATATTTTAATATATTTTAAACATAAAATTAGATTTTCAAGCCCAATGGATCGAGACAAGTATTGAGTAAACAAAGTTTTTACCATCTAAACCTCACCTGATTTGATCTTTTGGGAACAGGCAAAACATGCATTATGAAAATTGGAGATAAGAGCCAAGAGTGATAAAAGGTTGAAAAAGAAAATTAAAATAATGAAGAAAAATAACAGAAAACATTGAAAGTTTCTTGATGTAAGTAAGTTTAAAATTTTGAGTAAAATTGAAATGAATGTGCTTTAAAATGTAAATTCTAGCATTTGTAATTGTTTCGTTTGAATAAATACTAGTTAGAAAAGAATTTAAGCTATTGGAATTTCATGAGATAAAGAATTATTATAAAAAATAATAATATTAAAAATAAAAAATACATATATATATTTGTTCAAAATGGATATCATTAGATTTGTAAAAAATGCATAGATATTATTAACAATAAAAAATAGATTTGAACTAAATAAATATTTTGTTTTTTCAACATTATATTATATAATAGGCCATGTGAGAGTAAAGTGAGATTTGGGGGAAATTTAAAAAAAAACACTATTTATGTGGAATTTCAATAGGATATTTGTGGCATTCAAAAATCCCCTCTTAAAATTCCCCATAAATTTAGAAATTTTATCTTACTTTCTAATCAAACAATTAATTTATTTTTGGATTTTAAAATCCTTGATTGAAATGAAATCTCTATTCCAAACACTTTATCTAAACACATCCTAAATGTTGAACGCACTGTAGCACTCTAGAGCTTTAGTGCGCTAACACTCCGAAGCTCTGGTCTTTTAGTAGTTCAACTTGCCAAAGCTTAAGTGCTCTAATGTACCACTCCTCTAGTGCTTTAGCACTCTGTGCCCTATTCTCTGTAGCAGCTTGTGTAGCATGTGACAATGATGATTTAAAAGGTAGCTTGCAAGGTCAATTGTGACGTTAACCTTAAAAGGATGCAAGAATCTTAGATTTGCTCAACTTTTAGGATGTCTCAGAAAGCCTACCTTGGAGACTTAATATCGAGATTGTTAAGGATTTTTCTTTTTAACCTTTCCCTGGAACAAAGTGTTTTCTATTCCTGTTGAACAAGAAGTGAACTCCTATGTGTGCCATCGTGTAATTTTTTTTTTACTACCTATGACTAAAACACTCATTAGGGTGTAACCTCTGTAACTTACACTTCAATCACCACCATTGATAATTCACCACTATTTGTGGTTGATAAAACTTTCACATAGGAAAACTTTTTACTTCTTTTTTTGTATCTTCCTTTGATAGGACTATAAATAGATGTCCAAGAGTTTCATTTGGGATCTTTCCACAAACTTTTGACTTTTAAGCATCTATTTGCAATTCTCTTTGGATTACTCATAGTAGTACACTTTCCACTGTCTTTATTAACTTTCCACCTTCACCATCACCACCTATAATCACCTTTGTTCTTCAAGGCCTGCTCTAATTATTCTCTCTATTTTTTCATAGAATAATTTATTTTGCTAGTTTGCAATGTTTTCCCATCCTAAAAAAAGAATCGTTTATTTTTTGTGTACTTATTTATGGAGTAGGAATCCATTATAAATCAAAACACATCAATCTAATTTTACATCTAAGACCTGATGAAAATGATAAAGGTTAATAAGGGAAAAAAATGCAAATACCACAGGAAAATAAGTTGGTTATGGGGACAATCTCCCAACTTACATCCTCTAATGCCATAACTTCTCATTTCAATCTATGAACAATGGAAATGAGTTTACAAAAATTTAGCCTCATGCTTAAACATATTTAATATTAAAATCAATTATATTAAGATTAAGGATAACATGTGATTAAAAGTTACTGATTATAGGTGTTGCAGGGTGCCCATCTTCCTTACACGTAATCAACTCTTTAACTTAAATTCCCTCTGGTTTATAAGTGGACTTTGTAATCTATTTTGAGGGTTTTGTAACCCTTAAAAGATGAATTCCAATAGGTGGCTAATCACACTCAGCCTAAAAAGATTAGTGGCAACTTTTAATCTATTGGTTATTTTGTGATAACTATATGAAAAAGTTGGGTGAATGATTCATTCCAATGACTCAATCACAATTCTAAACCAAACAATTATCCCTGCTCTAATTTGTTGAATTTGCATTCAATATGTTAAGATAGTTTTAATATAATAGATCTTAACATTAATTAGTTTGAAGTTAAAAGTATTTTTCCTTACATTATTTTCTCAAATATTTAAAAATTACTAAAATATGTTTAACCCTTAAGTTTTCTTAAAGTTACATGTTCTTGAATGTATACTTATGTTTAAAATATTTTAGAATACTTCACACTCATTTTGAAATGCCTAGAAAAGTACTTTTAAAATAAACTTAAGGTAGGTATGAACACTTTGTGAAACAACATCTAATGACTTTACACGCAAATATCTAAACTCATTTTGAAATGCCTAGAAATTTTTTTTTTTGAGAAAACATAAAGAAAGTATTCATATAGTATCCATACTTCCAAAAGAAACAGAAGGTAGGTAAATAATGTCTAAACGAACTTTGTAGGGCAATAAAGTATTAATATTGGTATTGATACTTGAACTTTCAATGGTCAAATTTCCAAAAATTATAAAAAGAAGTATCAACAGTATTGATACTTCTAATCAAACTGAAATTTCTACCCACAATTTTTAAGGTTTCAATGGTCATTTTCCATCCCAATCATCTCCAAACAAATATAAATCATTTCTAAGCTATAAAAAGGGATCTCCAACACTCTTATAAACAAGAAACATTAAGAGAAACAACATTTATCAAGAGAAAAAAATCAAAGCCATATTTTTCATCTCTCATAAGCTTTCAAGAAGTTCACTATTTTAAGCTTTATTTCCATATTGTTCTCGTATTCCTTCCTTGTTTAGTCTCTCTTTATTAAGCTTAAACCTTTTAAATACCTAGCCTTTTAGAGCTTCTCTTTGTTACACAAAATATTTGTAAAATGGTAAATCTACCAAAACCTTAAAAAATAGAAAAGTTATGTCTTAGCCTTAAAAAGATAAGGGGTCAAAGTTGCTATCTAAGCTTACATAAAAAATAGGGATTGTGAAGGCTATACCTTGTCATTGAAAGGTTGCAATTCAAATTAATGATTAGGAACTTATTGGCGAACGAGGCTAAAGAGATAATGTAGGCACATGATCAAACTTCTATAAATCACTTGCGTTTGATTCTCTATCCCTACTATTTTATTTGCTTTAGTTGGTCATTTAATTATTATTTTGAGTCTATTGTTTAAATTTTTCAAGATCATTATTTGTGCTTTAATTTTGCGATTTATTTTTGAGAAATCAATTTACTCCCCATTAATTTATTCATAAAAATAAGAAGATATGAGAATTAAACTTAAAAACTTGGGATAAAAGTTCTGGAGAAATTATTGAACCATCAAAGAGAAAAAGAAAGAATTATGATCATTAAAAAAAAAAGATATTACAAAGATGATATAAGAACATAGAAGAATTAAATCATTAATGCCTAATGAAAATGGAAGATTCCGTTAGCATATTTAAATTTAAATGATATAAAAGATATAATGTAAATATTCAACATGATGTATCACACTAAAAAAAGGTTATTACTTTATATTGAAAAATTATTTTTTGAAATATTAAAATTAAGATAATTTGCATTAGGTAGGCAGTGAAATCATTGAATATGAAGAGGAAAATAATCCTAGAAATTGAAAGAATATGTTGCAAAAATCATACTTAATCAACGTATGGGTTTCTTAGTTTCTTCAATCACAATAATTAAGGTGACATACTAGTTATACCTTTTCAAGGGCCGAGTAGTCTATATGACTTGACAGAATAATTTTTTAATATTTTTTTAAGAGTAACTTGGACTTACAAACCAAGTTAGGTAGAGCCAAATTTAAACTTGGACAAAAAAATTGAGCTACATGCTAGTCCATAAACAGCTTTAATAGTAATGCAAATAGAGACAATATACATATTTTTAATTCACTGATTTCTTTCTTCTATCCATAATTTATAATTTAATATTAAATGTTTGCAAACAAATTATAGTCTTGGCATCAAGAATAATTTGTCTAACTGAAGCTACAGCTCCTATTGCTGCTAATTATTGTAATATATCAAGATATGAACCTCAACATATCAAATTAGACAACACTTCAGATCATTGTAAGGTCTAGTTTGTCAGACGAATTGCTCGTTTGAACCTTTCATACCAAAATACAAGAGTGACTAGGTTAAGAGTCACCACCGATCTTTTCGCTAAGTGTGATTGGTATCCTATTAAAACCGTTCATTAAAGAATTACAAAACTCTAAAGGAATGATTTTATAGCCTGCGTGTACCAGAAATATACAAGTTAGACTCAATCCCTGTTGTGATGCCCAAAATTTGGTGCTAACTAATCACACATATCCAAATTTGCTTTCTCGATTTCAATCATAATCCCCTTTTTATTCATTCAAAACCAAACAAATATCACTGAAAATTATATCCCGAAACTCTCATCGAAACTAGCTCGAATTTACAACTGATTTGGAGCAAAAATCATTTAAAAAGGAAAAATTCCATAAAAAAAATTAGCTCCAAAAATACTCATTGATTGACTCCATTCTCGATATTGTTTATCAGATTTGACTCCATTTAAAAGAAATCGCAAAGATAACACACTTGGACTAAATTGAAGAAAATATAACTTTAAAACAAAATCAAAAATCACTTTTATTCAAGCCAACTTGGAAGCTTTAATGTAAGTTACTATGGGCCTTTTGTAGGAAACACCTAGACCTATGGAAACGCTAAACATGATTCTTGTAATCAATTTCGAGGCATCCGAACTTAAAATAGTGAACACCCAAACTTAGAGAGACTTGAGACAAGGGACAAATTTGACCTTTTAAAATTTCTAAATTTACTTTGGATTATTCTTATCACATAAAATAATCAAAGCAAATTATATGAATTCTGACTCACTATATTTCAATATAAAAATACTCAAAAAATGCTAAAAAATCTTTTGGCTGGCACGAAAAATCTTCAATTGGATGCTATTGCATTGCATAGTACATCCAATCAACCTACATTCTGGAATTTCTTTTTGATTCATCGGGAATACCCACCAGACAAGCCATGCATGCTTAGAAAGCTTGTTCACTCTACTTTTATCTAAAAATATGAAAAAAAAAAACATGAAAATGATCATCCTCATCAATATTGATTAGGCATAGAAATAGAGCCATGCAAATGGCTTAGATTTCGAGATTTTTTGTATTCGTGCGATCACAAAATCAAAAGTTTCAAAAACCTATTAGGCAATCTATTCAATGAGGATTATAGGAAAAATACAAAAGAAAATTCTAAGGCCTATAACATATTCAAAATATTTCTTTTCTATGAGACTACCATGCTGGATTGCAATAATAGCTTCTGACACAAATTGTGATCACGAAGCGTTTTGTCAAAATTTTAAAATGCATTTTTGGATGTTCAAACATCCAACAATGAGATCTAGTAGACTCTATGGAAGTCCTATATGAGGAAACAACAAAGATTTCTAAGTGCCAAGACCTAGAACTATGTTTTCTAACATTGGCAATATGCTTCCAAGTCATGCAAATATCTCCTTTTTTATTGCTTTTATTCATTATTATTTATTCCTAACAAGTGAGTGGCACACCAATACCACTCACTTATGTGCTAAAACCAATAGTTAAAGTGACTCTAAACAACACATTTTGACTCACCTAAACATCATCTAATGACTTACATCAAGGCTCATTAAGTTTAGACTTAGCGAAACAAGTTTTACACTTAAAAAACATTTTTATTTGCTCCCCATCAACTTTAAATAAGCTATTTCATTTAATATCCCCATGTTACTCATTAAAGAGCTTATTAAACAAAACTAAACTTTGACTCACCTATTGATTAAGTGAACCAAAGCTTGCCTTTAGGGGATCTTTCGAGAAAACATGGTTTTTATAGAACCTAAACACTCTAACATGCATTTTGCCAAACATGCAAAACACTAACCTATTTTCTAGCAACTAATCATCCATAGAACTATTCTAAACACAAATTCACTGTAACTGAATACTCCTAAGCTAATTATGCTTATCCAAACATCAATTTCTCATCAAGATCTTATCAATTAACAATCAAACACAAGAAAACAAGCTTGGATTCAATTCAATTAACATTAAAAATCAAAATATGTTTCCAACCATTTGAACTTAACAATTTAAGTAAGCTTCTAAATTCATTCCATTAAGCACTAATTTTATTTACCTAAGTTTAACTCAACTTAATTCATCTACATTTCACCATGTAAGCATTAATTATGCAAAACCCACTTAAGCACACTAAGCTACTAGAATGGAAGAACCTAGTTAAGGATACTTAAGCTTGTTCAAATGTTTCATTAAGTTCAAGAACCAAAAATTTCATCATTTAGCACTATATTCAGGTTCTAATCACCTAAACTATAGCTTAAACTAGGTTAAATTAGTAAGATTATGCATAGAAACACCAATTAACCTCAAGATTAAACTAACCTAAGCTAGTTGAACATGATTCAAGTTCATCCTAGTTTATTCAAATATCAAATGAGCTAAGGATCCTAAAACTTTGACTTTAAACTTTAAAATTTCAGCTCAATATGCTAAGATCCTAGTTAATAAGTTCAAATCATCGAGATCTTATTAAATTATATTCCCTGAACCCTAAACCTAGGGAGATCTCATGTTTGAACATTAGGTTTAGTTCATTACTCATGATTTAGGCTAAATTTCAACAATTAATCATAGAATCATGCTTCAAACAACAAGAAATCAAGTGAATCATAGCTCAAATCAAGATCAAAACACAAGATCATCATAAATCACAATGGCCGAATCAAGTAGAACATGAAATCTCTATGGCCAAAACTCATATAAGCAATCGAAAGCATGAATCAATCATTAAACATGCTAAATAACTTGAAATTAAGGAGAAAAGTTAAAGAATACACCTACTCCAAGCTTGATTCTCTCCTAAAAATGATGACAGGTTAAGAGAAAAGTGAATATTCTAAAATTTCTAAAACTTTTTAAGTGTTTAAAAGTTATGAAAAGATGGATAATCACCCCTATTTATAGGCCTTCAAGTTGGTAATTTAAGCTTAAATCACTTAAGGTGATCTTAGCTTAATCATTAACCTCCTAGCAAAATTAAGAAAATTACATTAGTGCCATTAATGAATAGATGAACAAAATTTGCATATTTATCACATGTAAAATTCGGGTAAAGCTATATTCTACACTAGCATTGTAAAACTTTTTATGCCATTCAATTAATCATGATTTATCTATGTAAAAGTACAATTAAATTTTCCATCCTATAGTAAAAATGTGCCTAATGACTTTTCCTAAAAAGTTTAAAATTTTCTATCTTGAACCTCTCAAATTAAGTCCTCGAGAAATCCTGACTTTCTAAATCCCTAAGGTCCTTTCATGACCCAGTCCCGATTACACCTTTTTAACTTAAACCATGTTTAATTTTATTTTGGTGTCATCAATTTTGAAATCCAAGTTGTAGAATTCTTTCAATTTCAAAATATAACTTTAGGCTAAAAAGTTATCTTTACCTAAAGTTGACTTTGGTCACTATGTTGATTTTTTATTTAAATTTCTAAGATAAGTCTCATTATCCACATATCATCAATAACCACTCTAATTCTCTTAAGAGACATGTACCAATCAACTTTTGACACTATCAAATTTTTGAGACCCAAGTCTCCATTTTCCAAATCCAATACCTACCCCTTAAATTGGACAATTAAGCTCAAATGATTAATTATATTAAATTAATCCCATGAAAACCAACCAAATCCTCAGTTGGACCTTTCTATCATCTCTAACTATCCAAGATAATCTAGGTCTAGAAAATCCCATCATCCCCTTAAAACTGGTAAAAGGTTAATTAAGGGTCTGGACAAAATAGGGTGTCTACACTAATGTTGATAAAGCTATTACTATCAATGCGTTTCCCCAGAATACCATGCCCTTTCTTGATGACTTCAAAGTGAGATTGCAGAAAACCATCGGCAAAATAAAGTCCAGAGGAATAGCTGTAGGTGCTCCAAACAATGCCATAATGTCACTAAAGAAAGGTAACATTGCAGCAAATATAATGGCAATAATCACTGAGAGTGATTAGAAAACCAACCTTCATATGGTGTTATGTGTAGAGAATTGATCCATCTTTGGGTTTGCAAACCATTTTCCAAATAGTTCATTTATGGGTTGGGGGTAAATTTGTAATGGCTAGTGAAAAATATAATCGAGAAAATACATGCATACATACAGTTAAAATCAGTTAGTTGGGCTAATGTAATCATGGTTCTAGCTTGTAGTTTATGGTATTATTTAGTATTCACACATCAAAGCTCAGGTCAAGGATTCTATATTACTCCAACTCTTTCTTTTTTTGAAGCATTAATGTCAGATGCAATATCCAAATATAGGAACAGAGATATGACTTTCCAAATGTATGGAAGACTTAGGCCAAAATGAACATACTTGCATCAAGCACATACTCATGTCTAACCCGAATCTGAGTAACCTAGCAAGATCTATTGTTTAAAATATTATTTTAGTTTTTATATCAATCATTAAGTTCAAATCATTGCAATAAAAGCTACATAAAAATTATGATGAATCAGGTTATTGTAGTTGAGTTGGTTCAGATAGTGCACTAACACTTTTGACTACAAAGTTTAATTTCATCTTTAATCAGCAGAAAGCAAAAATGCAAATCATTTTAGGTGTGCCTGAAGTTTGTTACTTAACAAGGTTTTGATCTACAAATCAACTCAAGGATAGCCAAAAATTATCATGTTCAATGCTATCTAAGCCAGTAATCTTGGATTTCATCTAGAGTAGGCACGAACTGGAGATGATCCACGTACAACATTCTTACCTAATTGACTATAAAATTTAAAATGGTTGTAAATGTAGGAGTACCTCTACTATAATAAATAGATGCTCATCACTTATTAGCTTATCAATTAAGTCCATGGCCTGGAAAACTAATAAGCCTAGTTTGATTTGATTGATATTTTGTTTCATAAATGATAAGCTAAGATGTTTTAAAATGGTTTTAGTTAGTAGACCTATTTCGGAGTTTGATTAATAAAGAGTTTTTACTGCAGTGATTGTAACTAGTTGCATTAGAATGAAGATGTTGGTTACCAAGGGAAACCAAATGGGTAGCAAATGCCTGTTTTTAGCCATAAAATTTGAGAGAATTATTGGTTAAGATTGATTACCAAATGTCCAATACCTAGAGATTGCCACACTAAAATGTATGCTCACTATGATAGCAAAATAGATGCAAAAACCTTTAAACCCTGAATTAAAGAAGCTATCATTACCTATAGTTGTATAGCGAATAAGAAACAAGGCATATACTTTTAGTGTGTAAACAATTTACAGAGTGAATGGAATATTACCTATATTTCAGGGATAATTCTGCAATCATATGTGGTGGCGATGATTAAAATACCATTAATAGCATCAAGAATATGCTTTTCCTTTGATCCCTCTATTGAGAAGTCCTTTTTAGGTGCATTCTTGGAATATCTTGTTAAGACAACCATTGTAAACACTGTATGCTATAATCTATGCAATATGAAGTATTCATTGCATCAGATGATTTTTTAATTTCTAATCTATGTGTATGAGCCAGTAATGATGAATGCTATAAGTAAGACAAAAGAGTAAGGAGGTAAGGTTGATATGTCTTATTGAATGGAATGATGATATTTGTGCCAATAATAGTGGTACTACTCCAAAGATGATTATAAACTAGTACAACTGCATTTTCCTATTTTGATTTTAGAGCAAGTAAATGAACTATAGATAGAATATATAAATGATTAATGTTTATATAAGTAATAAAAGTAAGAGTATTTGCTTATTAAGGCAGATTAGAGAAACTAACTTTAAGATTTTATCCTCCAAGAAGTATGTAGCCAATAACAGAACCATAGCGTATTGCAATTTAAAAGGGACTAACAAAATATTTGCCCCATCTAGGTCCTGCCAAGTTACTCAATTGGTTAATAAAAATGGTCTATCCTAGTGTTGTCAAGGACACATGGCATACTCTAGCCATTAAAACCCTTACATTGCCCATGGTAAAAGAGGCAAAAAAGGTGTACACCTTCACACACACTAGTATATACATCTGCGTTCAAACCGATAAAGAATTAAGATAAAAAAAAGACAATGTTCACCTAGAATGTCTCTGGCCATGTCAATAAACAGAAATTGTGGCTTCCCAAGTTGAGCATGATGCTCCAAAATCAAAGAGAGAAGATTATAGGAGTAAAAGGTCAGCAGAGCTTGAAGAACAGTGATTAAAACGTTAGGTAGTCAGCAAATAAAGAAAGAGCAAAGGGAAAACTAAATATAACAGGGCCGACAATTGATGTGGTCAAATGATAGTCACAGTGCATCCAAGAACCTATAATCAAAAGATGATGACAGAGTTTTACATTGACTTCCTCCCCATCATGGAAATCAAAATTCATTATTTGAAAACTAATAAACTAAACTAACATATTGATTTGAGGATGAATACAGCTCATGCATCAAGCTTTCCTGGGGACTAAACAACACCGTTTTCCTTGTCAATTGAGGATAAATCAATGGAGTTTGGATCAACAATTCCCATTCTTCTTTTTCTCTAGCTATTTTTTCCTAATAAACTTGGTGCTATTTCCTAATAGACTATAATCAAATGATTTTGCTATTATAAAGATAGAAGGAACAATCCAACTGATGACAAAAGAAACATGGAAACCTTTCCTTTTAGAATGAAGCTAATTTTGGATGACTGAAAAACTTATATGCCCCATCATACGAAACTCCTATATGCGTAGTGCAATCATATTTTATTGATCATTATTCATGTCTTTTTCCAATTGTTTTGAGGTACATATATTAACTTGGAATAAAGTTAGTGTATATAGAATGATGTATAAATATTATAATTAGATGAAAGTCAAATTAATCCACTATTATTTTGTTAGGCACCTGAAACATGATTTTCTACTTTGTTATGTCAAACAAAAAATAAATACATAACATGAATGTTTCTAAATATGGAAGCTTAAAATGGTTTTATTTTTTTTTTATGTCAAAATCTCAGGGTTTTGGCTAAGCTCCCATTGTTTGGATCTTCTTTGCGAAACTTACATAGATGTAAAATTAATTTAATGTTATAGACTTGCATAACTCTTTATACAATTTTATATTTGTTTAATCAACCATCATATTTCATAATCGTAGATATATAATCAAGTTTTGAGTAAGTTAAAAATGTCTAACTATATATTTGCTCGATGTAAAAAATTTTTAATCGTTACATAATAAAAAATGATATTCTTGACCGATATGACAGATATATCAGATCAATCCAAACTTTATGTGCCAAAACGAGTATACTTATATTACTAAATCCAACAGTTGTTTGTTAAAATATTAATCATATAAAAAGTCATGCTAATGTGTAAAATTAATTTTTACTATAGTGTAAAATGTATTCCTTGTGTGTGTGTGTGTATATTATGTATATATAGTTTCAGGGAGTAAATTTTTTGTAGTTTCTATGAATCCAGCTTTCAAGTCCACTGGTCCCCTTGAATAAGCAAAAATGTTGGATCTCAATTATTAGAAAAGAAATAGTGGCTTAAAGTCACCATATTTAGTGCGTTGAAACTCAGTAGATATTTGTTTGATTTCTTAAAATTAATGATAAATGGCATATATATATATATATATCAAGGGTAATAATTAACCAATATATATAAGTGTATATATTAATATTCATATAATAATTAGATTGAAGCCAAATTAATCCATTATTGTTTTATTAGGCAGTTACAGTAGTGATTTTGTGTTGTATTACGTCAATCAAAATAAATAAGTGAATGTCTCTACACCTAGCAAGCTTAAGATAGTTTTATTTACTTATTTATTTATTTATTTATTTTGATGTAAAAGTCTCAGTGCAGACAACTTATTTTGTCCAGACCAGTTTTTGGCATCCTAGGAGTTAGGTAAAAGATAATAAAATAAAAAAATAGAATAAAAGCTGGGGACAACTGCCGGGCACTGTGTCGTCAGGCACTATTAGGCGACATGGCACCAGGCAAAAAAATTTTTTTGGGAAAGTCAAAATGTGTATAGGCCATATTAAAGAAAATGTAAAAAACAAGGGATCAAAAGCCACTTTTCGTGGTGTCACCAAGGTTACTCAAATGAATACACAAATCGATTTCCCATTGTTTGTGACCAAGTTAAGGTAAATCAGGATCCACAGGTACGTACAAGTTATATTGGGGCGCAAGTATTGATACGAGGCCTTTACGGTGCAAAAAACTCAAATTTTCACGTGTAGTATCGATACAAGAGGGTTTGGTATCAATGCCCAAAGTGTGGCATCGATACCTAGCGTGTTTGTATCAATATAGACCTTGACAGTAGCTAAAGTTGTGATTTTCGGCAAAATGTATGGATACACAAGCATAAGTATCGATATGGCTCTAAGTCTCGAGATTAGAAACATTTTCTTGCTCTTAGTATTGATACATAACTTATTATATCGATACTCAGGATTAAAAAGTACCTTGTGTATCGGTACAACATGTTTTCTATCAATACACCAAGGCATTTTTGCCTCGTTTGAGCCACTTTTTAGCCTTTGAAAGCTGATTTAAACATGTTTTTGCACCAAGGAACTATCATAAAACATTGCAAACCTTAACTATGGGTTCATTAACGGATTCAAACAAAATTTTAGAGCCCAAATAATTAATGACAAAGGTCACTTTCATAAGATATATGGGTGTAAGAGGGTGTGGCAGGCATATCTCCAATTGTAGGCTTTCACAGCCTTTCTACCTCCTTGCTCAGCATGGTAGAACCAATAAGAAGAGAGTCAGCTGAGCATAGCAGCTGGAGATGTCTTCTGGTGCAGAAGAAAGAAAAATAAAAATTGCCTTTGCATTGTCTTCTAAAAGGAGGCGGCTGAACAAAAACACCACTAGTTATCTAAAAAAAAAACTCTTTCAGCTATCAAAAAAGCTCTCCAGCAATCCTAAAAAACTCTTCATCCAACCCCACAAATCCTCTAGCCACTCTAGCTTCAAAAACTCACCAAAACATTGTTCCATTGCCTTTTACCCTCAACCAACCTCCATTCCTCTAGCTCCCTAAAACCACCATCAGAATACCTTAAAAAACTTAACTTTTCACATACTTTCATCTTTAAAACACCCCATTAGCAACCATATTACCAGAAAGCTCCTTCATTTCACCTTTTTCTTGCTAAATAATAGCAAAAAGAAGGAAGAAATTGAGCTTAAAGTCACTGCTTTAAAAAAGAAGGAAACTTTAAGCTTTTGTTGGTATATTTTTACCTTGTTTCATATATTTTTTGTTTTGATCATCCATTTCATTTTAGTGAACCTTCATGTTACCCTCCTAATACTCCCATGCATCTTTGTTGCCTTGGTTGTCGTAGTCTTAGGATCTTGATGACCTTTTTGACACCTTGATGTTGTTAGATATATGAACTCACCATGCTTTATTTTCATCATCATATAGCCTCTTTTCATGCATCTTTTGCCATGTTCCTTCCATATTCACATATCCATTTCACATTTAAATTGTTATCTTAATGTGTCTTAGGGATGTTCAAATATTTTTCTTATGTTTTAAGGAGGCTCACGAAATAAAAATGCTGTCTTAACAACTCCAACATCCACTCTTTTGTATAAAAATGTTTATATCATCTCCATGCACCTTATTTGTCATTTTCTTGCATCTATGTCACCCATTTCCATGTCAAATGTCATCTTCGCTTGTTTGCATGTTTAATCCATGTTTATCTTTGTATTTGTTGTATTTTGTTCATGATATCTCCATTAAAATGCTTGCTTGTCTTGTACAAATTGATTTTTAGATAAATCCCCAAGTTAAGTTCATGCTACCTCCAATAGATGAAGAGTAGCATGGACTTAATACTTTCATTAAATTGGTCTCCCAATCTTGGGAGTAAATAAATATTTCAGCTCTGGATTTCATGGTGAAACATGTTTATTTTTCAAAAAAAAAAGGAAATCCTTTTTAGTATTAAACCTTAATCTTGAGTCCCATGTTTATTTTGGTGACATGGTCAACATGTTGTTCCATTATCCCAAACTACTGCAGGATTATGGAATAAACTTGTAAAGCCCGTGTTACTTTCTATCGCGGATGTTCGGACATCCTAGGCCTAATCCTATCTTCAAAAAAAATTAGAATATCAAATAATCTCGCTGTTTTTGCTTTGGAAGCACTATAGTCTGAACTTAAAAAATTATTTTCGAGCCATAAAATATTTCCTTTGATCTTTCTAATATTTTTCCTTTAAAGGGCATCGAATTACCTTTCTAACAATGTCTTATTTGGCCTCACATCATCCCGAATGAGGGAATTATAATTTTTTAAACCTTTGCTGTATGAAACCCTTGGAACCAACATGCAATTTAGGCCATGTCGGCCTATCAGATGAAATTTCCAGATATTTTTCCCAACAAGTTCACAAAATTCCCTTTCCGGAAAGATATTATCCATGATCTAATGATCCCAGATAAGCCTAGAATGATTTTTCGAAATCCATCATGCCCTCTTAGTTTTACATGCTGCTAGAGCTGAGATGAACCTAGCTTCGAAAATTAATTCTGCCTAGAAAATGATTTTCTAGAATTTTTAAAATATTTTTATATTAAACCTTGTTGAGTTACCTTTCCAACAATACCTCCTTTACCCTCTAAAGTCTTCGAATACAATAAAAAAAAATCAAGAAATGGAAATGACACAATGCTGCCCCCATTTTCAACCTAATTTTTGAATCTCCTTTTATCGAGACATTCGAATGTCTCAAAATGCACCCGTTTAGTCTCCCTCACAACATCATCCCCTTTTGACTTGGACCAAGGTTAAAATACAAAAAAAAAAGGATTTCATATTAAAATTTTCGCTAGTGGTGATACTCTAACTCCATTACTCAAAGGGGATACTCCAACACCATTTTTTAATCAAAGTTTAAATTTTCTCCTTGTTCCTAAATGTTTTCCTAGCTTTAGGGATACTCCAACCCTACGACTCCAAGAAGATACTCCAACCCCATTTTTTTAAAAAATAATAATAAAACTTTTTCTTTATTCCTAACTATTTGATAACTCTATTTTAGGGGATACTCCAACCCCGCTTTACCATAAAAACTTAAAATTTTCTCTCTTTCGAATGCCTCAGACTGTTTTGAGAAAAATTATCTTTATTCTTCAAATTACCACTAAATGCGCGATCTCTAAAATTGTCATCTGAGTTATTCTTCAATAATTGAAGGCAATTATGAGATACATTTCTATCACTCATCTTTTTTTTAATGTTCTTTTGTTTGTGATTGCTTGTTTATGATATTATTACATTTCTTATTTTCTGCCTCATTAACTTGTTTCCTTTTGTCTTGCTATTGTGCATTCATATTTAAAGTTTGCTTTCTAATGAAATTTATGAGGCGATGTTTCATGTTGGTATCTCCTTAGTGCCTAATATGAAACATCCAATTTTTAAAATCTAATCTGAACATCGTTTTCATAAAAAATCCCTATGTTCCTCACATTTTCGAGGAGCATAGGTGATTTAATTTTTCTTAATAAAAAACCTTGGATTCACATTTTCCAAAACTTCATGCATTAAAAAGGATTATATCTAATTAGAGACCAAATGGAATTGATTTAATTGAAACCAAAGTGAGATATAGTTAATAGGTACAGATTTCAGGCATCGTGGGGATACTAGTCCTTCCCTGTGCGTAACCAACTCTTGAGCCCAACCAATGAATCTTTGGACTTCATAGACCTTGAACTCAGTGTTTCAAGTTCTGTAACTCGTAATACTGTTTTCAATAGGTGTCTGATCTTGCCTAGCCTAAAATGATTGATGGCAACTCCAAGTTTATGGCCACTTTGTGGTGGCCGTCCAGGTCCAATTGGATAAGCAACTCGCCCAACGGTCCCTACCCCCTTTATATCATCATGCCTAATCCAGATCCCAATCAAGAGATAGCTCAAAGGCTCAACCACAACCAACCATCATATATTTTTAAGTTGAGCGCTCTATGCCCTTCAGATCATCCAAAGTTTTAAAGGCCGGGCATGTGGCAACACTCAGGGTCCTAGTTGAGCTTCCATTGCTTGGATCTTGTTTGTAGAAATTCTCACCAAAAATTGAAGAAAAACAAGTCATCACCTTAAAATCACCTAGTCCAATAGTTCCATATTTAATTGAGCCTTTTAAAGCTTATTTCCAATAGTTGGGATACTGGCTTTGTCAAGTTTTATTTCTAATAGCACTAAACCTATTTCTGTAACATCAATATTTAAACAGTTGCTGCAACGCGATGTTATGGCTGTTATTTTTCTATTTTAACTATCTCTGCTATTAGTATTCATTATAATTGACTGCAATATGTTCATAATCATGATTATTGCTACAAACAGAAAATACTTTTTGCACCTGTAATTTTTAAATTCCTATGTCACATTGAACTACTAAAAGAAGTAATAAGTAAAAGCTCTTGAGTTTTTTACACTTGAAAGCTAGATTCTAAAGAGTGAGGAAGTTCCTTGTAAAACTTGGTTTGCTCTCCAAATTTGTAGTGCCTTATAAGATTTTTTTTTGAAAGTTCATCGAATTTGCTAATGAAACAAAAACAAATATAGTAAAACTAAAAATTCAAACCTATATAATAGTTGATCTGTATTCATTCAGGCATGAACTAGAGTTCTTTTCTATGAAGCAAGATTTTCAATGAATTAGCTTACATATTACCAAATGAGTTGTAGGTATTGGCATCAAGAATTATTTATTGGATTAAGGGTATTGCTCCCAAGAAGGCCATTGCTAAAACAATTATGGCAATCAATATGTTCACCCAAAAGACTAGGCTATGCTTGGAAGGCTTAAAAGTAAGATAGTAAGACTCCATTGGTAAGACAAAATCAACGGTTATGCACCCAAATGCTCCAATCACATCATTGATATCACTAAAGAATAGAAACTTTACCACAACAGTGGTTGCTATGAGCACAAATAACGAACAAAAAATCATCCTCGGAACAACATTGCAAATGAAAAGCTGATTGATTTTTGGGTCAGTAAAACTTACATTGGAGTACATCATTTGTTAGCTGTAAGTTAACCTGTGCAAAGGCTTATGAATTTTATGGACTTGGTAAGGAGTTCATGGTACCATAAGTAGGGTTGGCTAGAGGCCAAATAAAGTATTAAGCAAGTCTTACCATAAAAAAACTAGATAGCTGCAAGAGTGAAAAGACATTGGTGATCAAGAGAACCCATGTAGGTAACTAAGGATTCTCATCAATCATGAAATTACCAAGAACTATCCCCTACACTGAGTTACCAAATGCTCAGTATCCCGAGATTACAACACTAAAAAAGGTTACGATTAGAAAAGCATAGCACAGACATAGTCCTTTAAATATTTTACCTGCCATTGGAGGTGCTATTGTTGCCTGCAAATGAAGTTATTAAAACTGTTCAAAATAATTATGCATGCAAACTATTATATTTTTGTTTTGGTACAATAAAGGCAGAGCTTAGGGATGGGTGAAGTAGTTGCAAATTTTGATTCAAGCTCCAAACTTGTTATATACGATATTTTGATGGTGACTTATAAATCAACTAGGCTATGCCTCTAATTCATCTATGGTTTTTTTAAGTCTAGAATCATACAGCTATATAGTCTGAATGAAGTTTAAAATATATGGTTCTGTTTAAGCTAGTAGAAATAGGTGTATATCTTATTTTACTTTTAACTCTTTATTTTTCTTTTAAGTATCCATGTCCAACACGTATTTTGACATAGGTATGGGTACATAATCTTTTAAAGAACCTTTAAACACATGAAATAACTTAAAAAAACCTAAACATAACCATGTCAAATACATATCTATAACCAACACTTATGCTTAAATTTGAATAACAAAGCATGTCATAGCACTTTAAAAGTGAAGGATTTCTTCCATGTTTTTGTTCCCAAGAAAATAAAAGAGCTAAATGAAGCAACCTGGATTTCAGGGAGAATCCCATTGCCATAAGTTGTGGCAATAATTGAAATTGCATTAAAGGCTCTAAAGACTGGTTTTGCTTACTTTCATTCAGAGAATAATCCTTTAAGGGTGCATTCTTGGAACTTCCTGTGATATGGTAAAAATTTTTAGTACATCAAATTGATCAATTCAGCATAGACTTGGTAATATCATAATATGATTATACAAATATGATATGAATAAAGAAATTAAGACATGGCACGGCATGGACACATGTCTAAAAATCTATATAATACATAAATTATTAACGTATCAAAATTTATATAAATGTAAAAACCTTAAACATAATTATGACATGATAAAATATATACTAATATCACATAAATATATGAATTGCTAGGTCTAATTCAAAGATTCCTCAGATCGAATTATTTTGTTACCCATGTATATGGATCCTGCTATGGCACAAGCACTATATACAAGCAAAGACGTGGGAAACAAGGTTGTTATAGCACAGAGAGTGGATGGGTAGGACTGGTACCAATACTAAAATAAGGATACTATAAATTATAACAAACTAGTAAAGTTGCACACTTCCCTTGGAAATATAAAGCAAGTAAATGAATTGCAAATATATCAGAGAAAGTTGTATATTTTAACTTAGACGCTAAACTATTATCTGTGCATTATGATTATAGTTATGTGGTTATGCTAAAGAGACTGGAAGAATTTTTTTTTGATTGCAAGGAAAAAAACAAAGGCCTAGTTCACAAATTTAAATGATAGCCATAATGAGGTAGTGAAGTCATTATTTTATGGTTTTGGCTCTTTCTGCTAATAATATTCCCACCGTTTATATTTATCGTAATTAACAAAAATAACATTTGTTACATTCGCAACCATGATAAATATGACATTTAGAATATATTTACAACCAAAATTTAACTCTTTGGCTTAATCTGGATGCATCTGAATACATAAAACATGTTTGATAGTTTTTATCTGATTTAAATAAGTGAGAAAATTCAATTCAGTTTGGTACTAGTTAATGCTCCATCTTTACCCTGCTGAACAATATACATTGTTTAAAATGCAATAATAATAATAATAATAATAAGATAAGATCGGATATTTAAATTACTATCACAAAAGTGTTATAGGCATAACAAATGTTATCATGGTCAATGTAGTCGTGAAATTTTTCATTTTACACAAATTACTATAAATTATAGTAATTATAAATATAATCATAAAACTTCTTTCTTAA
>JBBYHL010329522.1:5821-17600 GCA_038381835.1 Adansonia madagascariensis
AAAATCACGGCAAAGCTCGGTTTTAATGCAATGGGACCAAGGAGTGATAAATACCACGAACTAGGCAAAATACATGGGATGTATCGATACATTGCATATTGTATCAATACAATAAAGATTGTATCTATACATAGCAGGATGTATCAACATAATCACCTGTATATCGATACATTTTGGCCAAAAATCATGATTTTTGCTATTAAATAAGCCTTTATCAACACAATTGACTCATGTATTGATGCATGGACCTTTTGTATCATTACAAATAGTGGAATGTTGATTTTGATGATGTGAAGGCCCGTATTGATACATATAGGTTTGTGTTGATACATACATATAAAAATGTGGATTTTTCATACCTTTGACTCCTTAAACACCTTACCTTAGCTAAAAATGATAGGGAACTGATCTGTACTCCTTCAAATGACCTCGATGATGCCTTCAATGATGACCTTTGTATTGCCTTTGATGTTGGCCCAAATAAAATAAGTATCGATAGTTGCCCTTCTTTGGCCATTGCAAAGTATTAGGAATAAAACAATGACAAATAAACACTGTTTTATTTGAAGTAGGATAATACCTCTCGAACACCTGTAAAAACGAGATCTAATTCATGTTACAGCATGATGGATATAGTCTATTGGTAGTGATTTCGAATAATAAGAAATTTTTAATAAGTTCTTGTAGAATTTAACCTCCTTATTGGGCTTTTGAGTTTTTCAAGGTTTAACCCCTTTGATAGGTGCCAGCTGATGTGGACTTGATATGATAAGTGCCTAGCTCTTTATGGACAAACCCGACAAATGCCTAGCTCTTTATGGATAGACACGATAGGCATTTAGCGCTTTGTAGATTGACTTGATAAGTGTCTAGGTCTTTGTGAACTACCTCAACAGGTGTTTAGCTCTTTATGAACAGACTTGATAGCCTTCTAGCTCATTGTGGGCTGACTCAATAGGAATCTAGCTCTTTATGGGTTGACTTAAAAAGATGTCCAACTTTTGTCGATAGACTCAACAAATGCCCAGCTCTTTATGGACAGACTTAATGAGCTTCCAATTCTTTATGGACAGACTCGACAAGTACCTAGCTCTTTATGGATAAATTTGATAAGCGTCCAACTCTTTGTGAATTGACACAACAAGCACCTAGCTCTTTGCAGATTGACTCAATAGATATCTAGCTCTTTTTGGACTAAGGGGATAGGCATCCAACTCTTTATGGATTAAGGGGATAGGCATCTAGCTCTTTATGGATAAAGAGAGGTAGGTGTCTAGCTTTTTGTGGACTAAAGTGATGGGTGTTTAGCTTTTTATGGATACACTTGATAAGTGTTCAGCTCTTTGTGGACTAAATTAATAGGTGTCCAACTCTTTATGGATTGACCTAATATGTGTCTAACTCTTTATAGACTGAAGGGATAGGCATTCAACTCTTTGTGGACTGAAAAGGAGGTAAACATCTAACTCTTCATGGACTAAAATGATAGGTGTCCATCTCTTGGCGGACTAAAGGGAGGTAGGTGTCCAGCTCTTCGTGGACTAAAAAGATGGGGTCCAGCTTTTTATGGACTAAAAGGATAATTGAGTCAAGATACTTTACCTAGATGGCTTTCTAATTCATGAGCTTATGGGTTTAGGAGTTCTTACCTGGAGTCCCTTAGGGCTTTTTAAGAGGTAGGAATCTATACCTAGAGTTCATTGCTAGATTAAAACTTTTGGAGTCAAAAGTTCCTACCTAAAATTGTTAATTATTATTGTAATTTGCCACTTTGAAAAATAATAGAATGTGTTTTAACTCCTTTAAAGCACTCAAAAACGTGTTTTTAATGCATTTATTTGTAAAAAACATATTTTAGATAAGTTATACATGTTTTAAAGTCATAAATAACCCTTTAAAGTTCATTTTCATATTAATGTATCAATACACAATGTGTCTATATTGATACAATGCATGGCAGTAGCTAAATAACCTTGAAATCTTGAATTTACTATTCATGCATTAATACAACATTATTCATGTATCGATGTAAGACCATTCAATAGTCATATTTTGATCGTTAAACACAATGTATCAATAATCACTCAATTGCACCGATACAAAGGCATGGGGAACAACTAAAAAATCACATCTATGAAGGCTCCAACAGCTATATTCCTTCACCGAACATCATCCACAGCTATATTTCTGATTAAGGCTATAAATAAGCCTCTCCAACACCTCCAACACCATAAAAAACCAAGAGATTAAGCTTAGAGTCATATTTTACATCTCTTCCATATTCGTAAGCAGTTCATTGTGTATAAGATTAATCCTTTCTATCCTTCTTGTATTCTTTGTAATTTTATCTTTAGAATTGTCTTCCATTGTGCTTAAACTGTTGTAAACAACTAGTTTTTAGAGGTTTTATTTGTTTACACTTAAATCCTTGTAACAAGAGAAAGTTCCTACTTAGCCATTGAATAATAGAGAAGGGTTCTATTTTAGCCACAAAAGATAGAAGGGTAAAAGTTGCTATCTTAGCCTTGAAAGATAAAAATGTAAAAGGTTATACCTTGTCTTCAAAGGCAGATATTCAAGTTAGTGAATTAGGAAAATCCAAGGCAAGTGAGGCTGAGAAAGAAGATATATGCAATTGAAGTCGAACCTCTCTAAATACTTGAGTTTGCTTCTCTTTTCCTAGCTCTTTAATTGTCTTTTTATTATTCACTAACTTGCACTCCAAAGACCATTATTTAGATTTCTCAATTTAAGTTATCAAAGTTTTATTTTTTAAAAAGATTTTGAGAAATCAATTCATCCCTTTTTAATTTTATTCATGATTAAGAGGTCTAACAATTTACCTTCATTTGGCATATGATACCTGATTACTAACACTAATATGTTTGACATATTATAGGGGCCAATAATAAAAATGAGAAAGATAAATGAAGATGGACTGTTGGAGAAAAATGAAACTCTCTTGATATGGATCACATTGCACCTTTTTGCATCGAAGTTATTTAGAACTTCTATTTTATGAATTATTATTTTAAACATTCCACGTTTATATTTTTAGGTTATGGACAATTTTAAGAAATTTCTTAGGATAAGTGTTTTAAACATAAATCTTTTGGCTGGCATATGGATGCCATGCTTTTTAATTTCCTTTATTTAATAAATCTTAGTAGAATTGTTTTACATCTTGGTCCATCAAAATTTATATCATTTGAATAAGCCTAATTAACTAAAATTTGAATTTAATTTTAGATTTAATTCCCTACAAGTCTTACATATGTAACATTTAGTGGCAGTAGTCATGCAATATTAAAAGCTAATATTCATGACTAAGTGACAAACTATAATTATACGTATGTGGATGTAATATTAGGAAGAGTTTCAAACTAGTGAGACTATATATTTTTATATCCAAGAGACATAAAATAAATCATTAATTGACTTATGAAAGTGACTGAGTGTGGATTATTAGCTACTAGGCTAATTAAATTGATTTCAGTAGTTGTAAGACTACTGAGCCATGTGATTGGAATCAAGGTCCCATTGTAATCCGAATAATTTTATGACTCGATAATAGAGATTATCAAGAATGAGTTAACATAGTCTCCAATATATAAACACTAAGAACAATGCAATTGTCTCAAGTGCAAGTGGGAGATATTGATGTGTGCTCTTAAACCAATCGGATTAGGAGATGCAATACATGGTCAAATAACTACGTACTTATTACAAAGTTTATGTAACAAAGGTTTTCCATCCTATTAGTCGTATGATTGACACCCATGTAAACACTAATTAGATAAAGCCCATGAAACTTTGAAAAGCCTTGTAAAGAAATTGCAATGAGTTGCAATTATAAGATTCTTATGCATCAAAGCCTAGTTCTTTAAAAATGTTCTTGGTCATCGTATTGTCACGACGAGGTATTAACAATGCTTAACAAATAACTTATGTTATGCCTTTTTACTTAGGAAGTAAGCAACTAATCTCATAGGCTGAAGTATATGAGATACTTGAGATGGCATAAGGGTGCTTGTTTTGTGAAAACAAATTGACTAAACATGTCATGCCCTGAAACATAGCATAAGTCATACAAATAGACATGACATCATATACCGAAGATTCAAAACATACAACGATAACGTGTATTATAAGAACCCAAACACTTAGCATAATATACAAATTAAATAAGTAGGTTATAGATACATAGTGTACATCCTTAATTGTACCAATTTATAATAAACAAGTTGCTTTCAAAGAGGTTATCCTTAAATTTATATAAATAACACCAAAAGACAAAATAAGGGTTCTATAAGTCCCACAAAAATGCCTCCATGAAAACCTTCGTAGAGAACGCCAACACCTTAAGCCTTAATCTAAAAATGATGAATAATCTAGTGAGCCGAAAAGCCTAGCAAGTAATCTAACATCTAAATGAGCACAGAACAAAAGAATGAAACTGAATTTTAAGTATTTCCAACATCCTAGTGTTGGATTTACTTAAAAAGATCTAAATGATTCAAATCTTCAAAAATTAGATATTCACTATGATAATTCAAGTGAACTCAAAGCTGGTTATTCATATTCATAAAACATAATAGATAATCAAAACTTATTAATATGAAATTCATGGTATAATACTTTGTTTAATAATCCTGTAAGTCTAAATATCATAAAAATTTCATATTCAATTCCTCTTTGGCATAATTCAATAAAGTTCAAACACCTATTTATGCATCTAATTGGTCAAACTCCCATAAAAGGCACAACCTATTGATAGGAGGTTTATATACAATTTCCTTTCTATGCACTAGATGGGTCCAAACTCCCAAAATGAATCATGCAAGTGAAACTCCCATTGGTCAAATCCGAATAGGCACATCAAATATAGGCTTCATTGATGTATAAAAGAGGTCAAAACAAAAATTTTCCTAATGCAATTCACATGAATTCAAATTAGTTCAAAGCATTTCAAAATTTCATAGCTGGATCTTGTTTTTAATAAAAACATTAGCATTCATTAAAAACAAATCATATAAAGCATGAAAACTTAAAACCTTTAATTAACATAATAGAAGCTTCAAATGATGTTCATAAACCATTTTAAAGGACTTTACCATTCCAAATGAACAAAGATTGACTAGAATGATGCTTTAGGATTCTAAAAGCTCTAAAGAGTAGTTTTTTGTTTAGTAGATAGATCACACTAGTTAGGAATAATTAAGGCATATAAAATAGACCTAAGAGTTAATCATAATTTATAAAGTTCAAAAACATAATACTGAGAAAAGAACGTCTTTAAAGTTCACGATTTCAAAAGACTGACCTAAATTAAGAACAAAATTGGAATCAACAAAACCTAAGGAATTAAATGTAGTTAGCTACTTACCTCAAAATCAAGCATGAAATAACACCTTTAACAACAAGAACTTAACTTTCAACCCCAAAGTTTTAAAATCAACTCCAAGATAGCAAAAACATAACTAAATCACTAAAATGAATTTATTGGAATTCTCAATAGAATAGAGAAAACATGTATTCCAATCCCACCAAATTGAGCTGGTTAAGGTTATTTAACACTTTTTCAGCTCCTTGCTTAGACTTCAAAAGGCTTTTCAAAGGGACACATGGCCATGAGGTGTTAAAGTCTAAAATCTGGCAATTTTGCATAAGGCCACCAGACCATGAGGTGTTAAAGTTATCTTAAATTAACTTTAGGCCCCAAAACTTTTAAAAGCTAGACATATTATGTTTTAAGTTTTACAACAGAGCACTTCAATTTTTATAAGATATAAAGTGCTATGTCTAAACACCTTAATTTCTATAAAATCCACCTTAGGAAATTTGATCCTCCAAATTTTGTCTTTGCAATAACAGAACAAATGTGGGTATTTTTCTTATTTCATTTTCAAGTTCTTAAGTGACCTCTTTTATCAAATAATGCTGCCATAATACTTTCACAAGTCGAATCACCTTAGTCCACAATATCTTTTCCTTTCGAAGCAAAATCTTTATTAGTTGCTTAGAGTAATTTAAATCATATCTGATTTCAATAGGTTTATTTTCTACCATATAGTGCTTCATAAGTGTTGTAATGTGCCAAATGTGAATCCGACATGATCAAATTAAACAAATAAATTTCATTTTCTTGTATTGGGATAGGACTTAATTATTGGACAAATCGCACATCCAACTTAATCCTAAATGGTCATTACAAAATGACCAGAAGACTTGGAATCGCCACCAATCTAGTTTTGGCTAGGTAAGATTAGTTACCTATCAAGGCTTATATTTTAAGGGTTACGAAATCCTCAAAAACAAGCTCAAAGGTCTACATTTATATTAGAGTTCATGTGGAAGGGTTTGGAAGTCTGCTATAATCACAATTAAGAATCAATCTCTCTCATGATGCTCGAAAATTAGTACCTCTTATTTATATGTTAACTAAAGACTCAGTTATGATTGGTTTTAATTTTTTATATTTAATTATAATTCCTTATTTTTGAAATTATTTATAATTAATATTATTTTTCTTATCTTAAGTAAATTAGATCTTTATATTTATTGAAGATTGAAATTTTTTTCACACTTTTTCAGAAAACTAGGAGGAACAAAAGTTTTATATTTTTAGAATATTGAAAATTTTGATTTACTTGTATAAAGAAGGTATCCTTTTGTATAAAATAATCGATGAGGTGACTTCCATATATTGGAAGCACACCTATGGACTATTTTAACTTTGGGATATTGCCTTAAGTTTTTTCTAAAAAAATATATTATAATTAACATATAAACATATTTAATTCAAATCATAACACTATAAAAATGACTCTAAAGTACATACATGAAATTGTTAAATAAGCTTTTGATTATAGAAAATAATCTAAATGGACGAAGCATGCATGGACAATATGGCATGGTCTTTAAATCATAGAAAATGATTTAAATGCATGAAGTTTTGCATAATAATTCATAAGTCATGAAAGATGACTTGAATATCTCTGACATTCATGGAATTTGCATGAAAGTCCCTAGATCATGGAATATGACCTAAATGACATCAAAATACATGGAATGGCATAAAAGTCCTTAAGTCATGGAAAATGACTGAATGGCATCGAAGTTCATAAAATTGCACAAAAGTCCCTTAGTCATGGAAAATGACTAAATGACATCAAAATTCATAAAATTACATCAAAGTCTCTAAGTCACGAAAAATAACCTAATGGCATTAAATTGCACGAAATGACATAAAAGTCCCAAGTCATAGAAAATGACTAAATGACATCATAATTCATAAAATTGCACCAAAGTCCTTAGATCATGGAAAATGACCTAAATGGCATTAAAATGCATGAAATGACATAAAACTCTCTAAGTCATAGAAGATGACTAAATGACATCAATGTTCATGAAATTGAACCAAAATCCTAGATCACGGATAATGACTTAATGACATTAAAATGACATAAAAATAAGTCATGGAAAATGGCATAGAAATACATAAAAGTTACAAAATAGCCCTTAATATGCACGAAATCATTATGGGCAAATTGTAAAATAGTCCCTAAAAGTTTCTAACACTTTTATCTAAACATCATTTTTTCACAATAATCATAGCAACATTGCATCATATATGATTTTACTTTTAAAACACTATCTTAGCATGAACATACATGGATTTACAAATATACATGATAATATTATTATAATCATAATATATTAATAGAAAATGCAAAGACATGTAGATCATGATGATAATACATATTACATCATAAAATGCATGTATCATACTCATCATGAAACATAAACAACATAAGACTAAAGTTATAACCAAAATATAGAAAAACACATAATGAAAACTTACATAAGACCAAAAAAATCAACATAAAACATTTGGAAAATGAATTATCTTCATGGAAACTTGGTTTTTATAGAACTTTTAACAAACAACACCAAAAAAACAACAAAATATAGTAATTGGAGGTCATAAAGGAGAAAAAATGCAAGATAATAGTAGAAGTAGAAAAAAACACTTTATGTAGAAACTTAAAGTTATCACTATTTTTTTCTTTTTTTCCTTTCTTTTTTGTTCTTTTTTGCTCTCTAGTTTTTTTCAGCTTAAGAATCGAAGGTATCCTCTCTAATGAACTTCCTTAAGGTGTTTTAAACCTCTTTTTGGTTGATTATCTCATTCCCATGCAAGTCCATCACATCTTAATAATTTAACCAAGCTTGCTTGCAAGCAATTTCTCTATAGGGCTAGGTGGACTGACCAAGGGCTGAAACCCTTCTAAATGGAGCATTTTTAGCTGAGTTTTATAGACAATCTCAGTTGCATGCCCCCACTCAAATGGTCATATCTTGGTTCCTATTAAGAATGCCCTAAAAATGAAAGACATTTTTTAATGTATTTCATTAGTTTGAATTGGTTATTCATATTTATATATTCTAAGTTTTCATTATATCATTGCTACATCAACTTTATTTAATTTACATGTTAAAGTAAACATAAGAAAATATAGCTCATTGACTACTTGAGTTTACACCGTTAAAATGTTACATATAATGGACTTTATATGTGAGAAGACACCATTCTAAGGTAAGTAATTTAAATTGATAGTTAGTAGTCTAATGGGTTAATGTGAGCAATTAACTCATGTTAAGACTACTATATTGTCTAAATCCAATTGAGGAGATGGCTTACTTGATCATCTAGAGTAGGCTAACTCCTAAGTAGAAACATAGATGTATCACCTAAAGGTGGTGATACATTTGGTTGGACCAAAGTATACTTAATCCATTAATAAGTCTATTTATTTAGATTAATTCACTTTTGGCGTTATTACGTAGTTACCTTAATCCAAAGTAAGTAATTGACTCTATGTGTATAAGTTGTATACTTTAACATTCCAAATGCTAATGAGTCTCAAAGTAGTAAGCTACTATATTAGTTTGTTGGGTATATGACTTATACTCGATGAGGGATTTACTTATAGATATGGAATCATAGCTCCTATACAGAGATAAGGTTATCCTCTTAAAAGACATTATAGGGGATAGTGAAAATGGATGAGGCCTTGGTCATTTGTATGTCAAATTACATATTGTTTACAAGTGGTGAACAATCATTTTCACATAGAAAGTATAATGGAACTTTAAGATAAGGTGATCAAGTAGGTAAAACAGATTTTAACCTTCAATTAATCATGAATATCGTATGAGGGTATTACACATATAACAAGGTCATTGGACTAAAGGGCTATTTATAAGCTTAAGTAATATGGTATATAATTAGAAGTGTAATCTCAGGTCTTTAGCGGTATGACTCTGAGATTAATAATTATATGATTAATTATTTGGTATAGAATAATTTATACATAGATTACTAGAGCCTAATTGTATATTTCCAGTTAGTCTTTCCACTAGCTCAACATAATTCCTTATGGATGGTTATTGATTGAAAAGCCTGAAATCAGATGATTCACAATATGGTGACGTGGTGTGCTGGATATACTTTTTTTAAGGGAGTAAGAATTTATTTCTATAAATAAATAAAAGATACATGTTGGTGTTATTTATGTAGAATATATATTTAATTTGATTAAATATTTATTTAGACAAGAGTTAGTATTTTAAATTCATTATATTTATCTTATGATAAATATAGGAATTAATTTAAATTAAATAGATATGAGAAATTAATTATTTATATAATTAATTAAATATCTATAAAGTCTTGTTTGAATATTTATTTATAAATTAAATATGAATGATATTCTAAATAAATTAAGAAAAATTATTTTAGTTATTTTAATTTGCAATTAAAATTAATTATTTTACTATAGTTAATTTTATTTTTATAATTAGTACGTAATTATTCTATTGGAATAAAATTACCATAATTTTATTCTGAATTAGAATTGAAGTTGTGAAAAATTATTAGGGTAAATAAAATTAATGGTTTAATCAAAATTAACTAGTATTTAGATTAAATAGTCTAAACTCCTTAAAACAAAAATGGGCCAAAATAATGTATGGCTCCTTTAGGGCTTAGTTGAATTTTGGGATATTAGTACTCTAGGGTTGGCGGCAATAACGGATTTAAGGAGTGGGTAAAATAATTATTTAAATTAAAATTAAAATTAAAATTAGGGTCATCTTGTTACTTGGTATAAATAATAGGAATGCATAAGGTTTCAATTCAGACAATTTGTGCCACCGTTAGGGTTTCTAATCACAACATCTTGTGATTTTTAAGCTGTTGCTACAAAAATGATCTTGAAGGAGAATTAAGTCATACGAATCTAGAGTAAATTGAGACAAAGAGTGCCTACACACTCTAACATCCGAGAATTAGAGAATAATGAAGAAGGGCAGT
This sequence comes from Adansonia madagascariensis, assembly GCA_038381835.1. Classification (NCBI taxonomy): domain Eukaryota; kingdom Viridiplantae; phylum Streptophyta; class Magnoliopsida; order Malvales; family Malvaceae; genus Adansonia; species Adansonia madagascariensis. The sequence continues at coordinate 16,200 of JBBYHL010329522.1, forward strand.
TGGGGGAAGCTTTCACATAAATCTAGGGATTTTTAGATGGCATCTACAGATTTATAACTCAGGTACTCGATTATGGTGGTTTTATTGTATATAACGACATGATTTGGTATGATTCGATTTATAAAAAAATTTTAAAATTTCGTTGCACACTTTGATCTATTTTTTCCTACAGTTCCGTGCAAGAAAGAGCTTTTAACTCTAACTCAAAATAGCACCTCATTGAATATCAGCTGAACCAGACTCAAAATAATTAGAAAATAATCAAACTAAATGCCTTTTAGTCCTTATGCATGATTTAGGTATTCAATACATTTATCATAAGCTCATTTAAGCTTTAATGTGATCCATGTAGGTGGTTCTCATGCTTGTGTTTTAATATGATAAATGTCTATAAAGCTTCTCTTGTATGGTTACATGATTCAAAGCCATTAAGAAGGTGACATATAGGAAAACTTGGGTGAAAAAGCTTGTTTGTGGTGAAAATTTTCATGTAGTATTGATACATTGGTGTTTGTATTGATACAACTGCTTTCTAAAATCAAAAATTTGGAAAACTCAACATCGTATCGATACGAAACACATTGCATTGGTATAATGTGTATTGTATCGATACAGCTTGATCCTGTATCAATAAACATTCATGTTCCAAGTTTAGAATGACCAAAACAAGTGATGTATCAATACATTAATGAAATGTATCGATACATTTTCATGAAATTCATAAGACATTTTTTCATAGTTTTTCCAACATGTCCCTAAATATTTCAAGCCTTCCCCTAAAATTTTTTTCACTTGGCACCATGTTGCCTAATAGTGCTTGGCGACACTGTACCTAACACTCATCCCCCTTTTTTATTTTATCCTTTTCCAATTAAGCCCTAAGATGTCAAAAATTTTTTGGGTATGGGAGAGGTGTGTGTATTTCACCTGGGTCTGGATCAAGCTTCACTTGCTTAGAATAGGCCTAGACAAGATTAGATATCTACAATAAAGTGTGATTTTGATGATCGCTTGGTAACTATGATTGTAAGCAATTTCAGCCAAAGACAAATGCCCGTCCCTTGAACGTACAAAATCATTAACACAAGCCCTTAACATATCTTCAAGTGTGTAAATTATTCTTTCTGATTGGCCATCAGTTTAAGGATAAAATGATCAGTAAACAATTAATCCATGCTTGAAATAAAGTCAAAATCATGAATTCTTAATAAAATCAAATCTTTTAATAGTTTTTTATCATTAATCATCACGAAGCAATACTTATATACTATATCAAAATTTAAGAAATCATCCATTAGGGTATTTACTGCAAAATAATACCCAAGTGGTTTAGGTTCTATTCTCATGGTTATTATTCCCAACTTGATGCTCCAGAATAGAGTTATTTAGATGAACAATGGG
>JBBYHL010329629.1:0-23034 GCA_038381835.1 Adansonia madagascariensis
GAGTATGACTTTTAAATGGAGGCCGGCCGACAGCCTCCTCACACTTGCTCTCCAACTTGTCCAAATTATAGCTATACAACTAACGGCAGAGTCGGATAAGGTAGCTGGTCCCGGGCCCCAGACACCAGCCTCGTTTTCATGGTGGCAAAGCAATGTGGCAATGTTTGATAATGATTTGCAGCATACATCTCGCCTCGATCAAAACCCTATGTACACCATCGATCATTGGCTGCTGACATTTTTTGCCTTTTTTTTTTGTAGTTCTAAATTTTAGTGAAACTTTAAAAAGGCAAAGGATCCTTTGCTATTGTGGTATTAATTTCATTTCATACAACAGCGACCTTTTCGCTGGACAGCTACTCCAAATGTAACCCAAAGTAAGACCTTTTGAATGGAATACAAAGAATGATGTATCAATTGTCGATTTAATTTGAATGTGTCAACTAAAATAACATCATTCATTGTCATTTTCAAAATTTGGAATCCAAGGCCTTTTGGTAGTAATATATATATACATAGAGAGAGAGAGAGGGGATTTTAAACAATAAACTTCAATCGTCTTTAACTAATCAATTGATAGTTAATATTCAAACGCAAATTCAAAGTAAATAAGTATCTTGCATGCATTAATGGCTCAATGTAGCCATTAGATACCAAAAAATCTTGGAGAAAAAAAAAAAAACTTGAATTGCTCAAAATAAATTCTCACCTCCCTCATATGGGAATCGGAGAGGTTTATATTGTTCCTTTAGGTTGAGTGAGTTAAGAGCAAGATGAAGAGGAATATATACAGTATATCCAACCACATAACCTAAGAAAAATTAGGTTAAATAAGTTGTGAAATACTAATTGTTCCAAAGCCTATGAATATGAATTACCCCTCTCAAAAACAAATTTAGAAGAGGATATATATATATCAAGCCCCATCTTCATGAAATATTGTGCTGGCTTTGGTTTCCTGTGAATGCATGCTAATTGATATGAGAATAAGTGCAGGAAATGTTTGCCTGTCATAATTGACTATAAACAAGAGAAATTAAGCTGAAACTAAATTATGTTTCGTGACTCAAAACTCCTCCAAAATCCTTCAATCCGGCAGTACCGGACAATTAAATTATATAGTAGGAGCTTCCGAAAGTTTTTTCATCACCTCCCAAGTTGATATCTAGACTTTACAGTAGTTGATTTGTACGTTTCTCAACATATAAAAAATTTTAACACAGACAAGTTTTAGCTGTAATTTTGGAGCTTGGTACAATGGAAAATGTAAGAAATGTAACGTAGGGGACACAATTTAATGTCCAAGCTGTGGAAGTCGATATATATATATATATATATATATGTTTGTTTGTGCATGCAATGAATGACTAGCCTATTAATTAATTTCTTCCAATATCCATCCTCCTCTTTTTGGAACTTGACAGCTTTGCAGCCTCTTTTAAGCCTTCTATCGCGCTTCCAGTACTACTTTAGCTCTTTCATTTCAACTTCATGTCATGTTGGAGGAGCCTATACCTGTATAGCCTTCATTTGCTTCACCACGAAGAGTTTTTTATTTTTTTTTCTTTTATACTATTGTGTCTTTTCGAATGAGGGACCAACCAAACATGCCCTAATTCCCTTCTACTACCTCAGGAAATTGATAAAAAAAAAAAAAGAATTTGAATTACTGCTATCATTCTTTCTTCATAAGATTTCGAATTAAGCGAGATAATTAAAAAAGGGGAGGGGGGGTTAAAATCTACATAACGGCCTCATCCAAGGTTTCCAGAAATTAGTTGCTAGTCGCTAGAGACGTGCAACGCAATACCCACCCACTTCTCCCAAGTCCCAACTATCAAATTTGGTCCACAACCGTTCGATCTTTTATGTTTTCTGAGAGATAAGAGATTATGGATATCACCATCCTCCAACTAAAGTTTTCCTGTTGATAATGAAATGAATTATTACTCATTCACATATTTCTTTTAATAAGAAATGGACAGCAGTACAAAACTTTATTAAATAGAATGATTGCTATAATGAACAAATATATATAGTAGATCAAACTTCAAAGGGATATCAAATAGAATCTCCTTTCAAGTTGAAAATCATACAATCCAATATGTTGAGAGTTGAGACCCTACAATTATATATCCCATAAAATTGATTTGATACTACTTATAAGGATCTTGGACCGTATCTCATGCTGATTTGAGATAAGGTAACTAATGGTACGATTTTATCATTTTAGGAACAAAAGAAGATGCGACATATATAGGTTGGTGGTTAGTCAAATTTGAAATTGCTGACCCGAGTTTTGAAATTTATTTGGGCGAGTGGGTGGGAAGGGTATGTGGTTTTTACTGCTAAATATTTCCCATTGGAAAATGATGCTTTTTTTTTTATCGGCGGAAATGGAACTGATGTTGGTGATGAACTCATGGGCAAATAGAGCAACCAGAGGCCCAATCTTGAAAGGGCTAGTCGGAGGTCAATGGTCCATAATTTCGTCAGAGGAAAACATAGCCTATGGGCTTATTTATACGAGTCTGTAAGTTGTAAACGGAAGTTTGGAGGGGATTTCTTAAGAGGCCTTGGCGGGGCCAATAGGGTTGTTTTCAAGCTTGTGCGGGCGAAGCAACGATATAGATGGATTATGAAAATAATTAGCATTACTATAATATTGATTCTTTCAAGAATTTATTACAAATAAGTAGTGCTATTATGAACTTGAACTAGTTTGTTTCCTCAGTGATCTACTGTTGGACAATATCATTTGATGCTTTCCGGTATTTCTCAAAGCAAGTTATTAATTTATTCAATAAATTTAAAAGGTCCAGTTTTCCCAAATCCACCATTTTTTTAATTAAAAAAAATGATAGACTTAGCATATCCAAAGTAAGCAACATTAAGCTAACAAAATAAAAAAGAAAACAAGATGGAGGCACGTGAAAGGGGAAGACATAATACAATCAGCAACTTGGTCATATCCTTCCGGGCATGATTGATCAGATTTGCCAAGCTCATCTAAATACCAATACTCATCAAACTGAGATTATCGGTATTTGGAATTGGAACTGACTTGTACGAGTCTTGACGAGACAAATAGGATATGCTTACTAGGATGGATATAGAGGATGTTTGACCCAACTGTTAATGCGTATTCTTTCGATTCCCCAGCACGGGTAAAAGAACATACTCCCAAGGACTATTCTAACATTCTTGAGTTGCAATGCTGTTTGCTACAACTCAGTCTCAAACGCTTAACACTTAATAACATACTTTCAAAGACTATTCTAAAAAGGAGGAAAAAAAGAAAAGTTGCAATGCTATTTGCTACAACTCAATCTCAAACACTTAACAACGTCTATTGCCACATATAGTATTAAAAGCGAAATATTAGAGCAAAGATAGATTTTTTCCGGGAACAACAAATCATCCAAGACAACTTTAGATTGCTTTTAAACAGTACTGCAAGAGCGTTGCGGTTGCCTTAATCTTCGAAGCTGGTCGATCCAACGATCCTCAGGAACTTGACTGGCCCAATCAGGAGTCAATCCAGCAAATGAAACGCCACGCATCGCTTCCCTAACTCTCATAGCATTCTCTGGCGTTAACGGCGCGTTTCTTCGGCTCTCGTCTTCCCTAAACGCTATCCGTATCGCCCTATCAGACGCCTCTCTCCTTCTGACTTCTTCTTCTTCTTCTTGTTCATCCTCCTCCTCCGCCGCAACACCGCCTAGATGAAGAGACGAGATTCCGTTTTCCATTCGATTGGCATAGCCATTCGACAGGTTATGATAGTGGTGTTCTTCATCTAAGTTGACTTGATCAGCCAAACCTTCTTGATCCTCATCTTCGTCATCACCGACGGCTGAGATAGGCTGATAGTATTCAAGCGCCTCATCGTGATTGGTATCGGAGTCGCTGCCACTGCGATTGTTGCTTTCTGCAAACATACGCAAGAAACCATTTTGATAATTTGAAAATTTATAAATCTTTAAAAAAAATTACAAAAAGAAAAAAAAATTACCTTCGATAAGATCGGTCGGAGAAGTGGACTTAGCGTTCATTTTTTAGCAAATGCAGAGAGATCCAGAAAGACATGCCTTAAATAATTTTTTTTTTTTTTAAAAAAAAAGAGAAATTATCAAATAAATCTAAAAATTTTAAAAAAAATTGCCAAAAGTGTAATAACAAATACACCAGCAGCGAATCGAACCCGGGTCTGCATCGTGTCAGGTGCTATTCTAGCATTAGATCAACGACGCGTTGGCACTGAAAGAATAAAAAATCCTAGATTGTAGCTTTACTGGGATGACTTCAACCGCACATTCAAGTAGGAGCTTAGCAGCAAAGTAATCTGCGAGTAGGACCGTGGGAGGGAGAGAGAGAGAGGGAGGGTGGAAGCAGAAAATGGCGAATACTATCTACAGGGCTTCAACTCGTCAATCTCAGCAGCTTTTTCAACCCAGTTTATTCAATAAACAATCTTGTCCAAAGAAGAGTAACTTGATCTGTTTTGCTTCTTCACAACTCAACCCTGTCCGGTTAGCAGTTAGCACATTAACATCACATTTTCCGCTTCTTTTTCTTTTTTTTTTTTAATCCTAAGCAAGCTGATCAGAAGGGTTGTGATGTAACTTTGGTGTGGTTGTAGGTCAGAAGTGAGTTTTTATATTGGAACTCACCTCATTCCTCATCCAAACAAGGTGCTCCAAGCTTGAAAATTTTGTATCTGACTGACATGTTTGAATTCAATTTCACTGGATAACAAACACAAGATTGTTTTTGTGTTTCTATCAGGTGGAGAGAGGTGGAGAAGATGCTTTCTTTGTTAGCAACTTCAATGGGGGAGTTATTGCGGTTGCTGACGGTGTTTCTGGGTAATCAAACCTTATTCTAAGACAGTAATCTGTTTTTTTTAGATTAACAAGTTTCAAATCTTTTGTCTGCTAATCTATTCTAAACGAAATCTAATGCGTGAGTAACTCCCAAAGAGGTTCAGCTTCTGCTTCTTGTTCTTATTATTGTTATTACTATTTTGTTCTCTTGTTTTTGTTTTCAAAGGTAAAGTATTGTTCCTCGGAGGGTAAAAGAGCATTCCTTTCGGTGATTCCACAAATGACATTCAACAAGAATTTTCTGAGAAGACTTCTTTTTTTCCACTTCTCCACATTTTTACAATTCTAGCTATCTGAATTCTGAACATTCTTTATTTTTCCCAGAAATGAAGTAGACTACTTTAAATAAAATCAAAACATGCCTCTGATTTCTTCAACAAGTAGGCAAACTGTGTCATTATGCAGCGCAGATGTAAAGTATCTATGAAAGTTGAGTTTCTCCCTGACGTTTTTGACAATTTTATTTTCTATGGTTTGACAGTTGGGCTGAACAAAATGTGGATCCTTCATTATTTTCCAAGGAGCTGATGGCTAATGCCTCGTCTCTTGTAGCGGATGTGGAGGTAGTATTGGCATATTTAAATTGAACCTATAATTTCTTTTGCCAGCTGTCAAATTTTGATCTTGATTTGAATGATTGATTAAAATAAAAATTTGGGTGTTCGTCAGACTTCCAAATTTAACAGTTTTACACATCTACTGTGTTGTTTTCCGGCTATATCTGAATTCATCTTTTACCAGGTTAATTTCGAACCCCGGATCCTCATAAGGAAAGCACATGCTGCTACTTCCTCTAAAGGCTCAGCTACTGCGTAAGTTTATAATATTCTGAAGACTTCTTCCTTTTCCACATCATTTTACACTTTATGCTACTGTCTTTAACCTTGATTTTTCAATTGATTTGTAGTATTGTTGCGATGCTAGAGAGGAATGGAAGAATGAAGGTTGCCAATGTAGGTGATTGTGGATTGAGAGTTATCCGCAAAGGTAAATACCACATACTGTGTTTGTTCTGGTGGTTCTTTCTCAATTGTATTTTAGTTTTCATTGATGCAGCAATGGCAAGGTTTAGTCATTTAATTAGCTTACTACAGGGCAGATAATCTTTTCTACGTCTCCACAAGAACATTACTTCGACTGCCCATATCAATTGAGCTCGGAGATGGTTGGCCAAACTTATCTTGATGCTGTGGTATGAATGCTAAGTTTATCTGTCAAATTGTAATTGTCATGGGAGTCATTTATCCTATCAGTCGCTGCTGTCTAGGACAAAAATAAAACCCAAAATCAACTAAGCATGTCAAAACAAGTTCAATTTGCATGGGACACATATGAAGCTTAATATTCAAGCTTCAGAACTTGAATGCTTTCTTGTTTTGGTTTTTTTTCTGTAAAAAACAGGTTAGCAGTGTAGAATTAGTGGAAGGAGACGCTATAGTAATGGGCTCGGATGGGCTCTTTGACAATGTTTTTGATCGAGAAATTGTTTCAACTTTGGCCATACATACTGATGTTGCGGAGGCTGGTATGTGTTTCTCGTTACTGTTGTCTGTTAAAGGACTAGTAGCACTCCTCACTCTTGGTGACTAAATTGCATTTCCCTGCTTCAATTTTTAACGCTAGCAAAGGCATTGGCTAACCTGGCAAACAGTCACTCGATGGATTCAAGGTTCGAGTCTCCCTACTCATTAGAGGCAAGATCCAAGGTAAAACTATCTGTGAGAATAAGTTAAAACTGCTGCGGCCTTCATGCCTCGTTGTGATGCCTTTATTTAACATGTCTTTTCGGGATTCCTTCGCAGGGTTTAGATGTTCCTTTTTGGAAGAAAATTCTGGGGATGAAGCTAACAGGCGTGGTTTCTTTTATTTTTTCTGTGATAATGATTCTATTTTGTTCATCCACAGTTGACCTAATATTCTTGTTTTGGAGCAGGTGGAAAGCTGGATGATATCACTGTGATTGTGGGTCAGGTTATAACCTCACCAAGCACTGGTATATCGGATGAGGTTTCGAGAACAGAGGAGGTTCAGGCCACGGAAAGCATTGGTATCTTGAACTTCAACGAGGTTCAGAGGACAGAGGGAACAGAACCCATCGCTGTTCTGAACGAGGAGGCTCACGTAACCGAAGGGGTTTAGACTTCAGAGGACGCAAGACAGACTTCGACAAATCTGCCATTATTTGTTATGAAAGCAATCTATCTTTTCCTTGGCAACTACTTCGATTGTTGAAGTACAAAAATCTTAATCCATATATATATATATATATATATATATGGACCAAAGGGCTCAGTCAGTCATTTGTGCCGCGGACTTTCAGAACTAATCCATGAAATGAAAGAGAGACCCCTTCTTTTGGTATTTTCCTCTTTTAAGGAATGCTCGAGATTTTTTCTCCCAGTATGTCTATTTTTTCTATTATTTTTACCATATGGTATAAAGGAAAACACAAAATGCACTGAAAATGTTGAAAAGGTTCCCAGTCTAACATTTTGGAGGACTTAAAAAAATATATACAGAATTATAAGCGGGGATTCTTCTAGTTTCAATTGCCCTTAACCCTTTTCCTTAACGTTGAACAATTATTTAATAATGAATTCTAATATATAATTGGATTCCATCCGAATGGCCCATCGATGGGTATCAAAACCTTCGGAACACACTATAAATCCATGTCAGACTTGAGCTTTTCCATGCTCACCTCAAAAAGCACAGCAGAGGTAAGAAAAATCAGAACAAGAGAACCGTATACGTAATGACCACAATTAAAGTCATTGAATGAGATTTATCGAGGAGACTCATATGAACTAGTCAACAAGCAGCAGCAACTGTCCCTGGACATTGCGTTAGGAAAATAACACTTTCAACACTTGAATCTTTTGGGTAAAACTCAAAATTTTGTCATGCAACTTTACCTCACATTGTCTGTGAAACCAAAAACAAATAGCAAAAAATTATCACAGATGAAAATTTGATGGGTTCTTGGGTAGGAAATGACTCAACATTTATTATTTAATTGACAATAATAAATATCATCGTATACACCCTACGTATGCCACTTAAATAGACTGTTGAGATGCCTGAAAGTATATGTGTCTTGCTCATCTACCCAGTATCCACCGTGTGAAGCAAAACTTTCCACCATAACATTAGATGTTGGTTACGCGGCTGCAGTATACAGTGACGTAATTCCTGAATGGTACTTCAGGTGACAGTGCCACTTTCAGTGCTAGCGTTGAGTTGTTGGAAGAAAGTTTTAGCAGCTTCATAGGTAGACCAGCAGATTGCTGCAGCAGGAGCATGGAAGAGCATCCGAGGAATCCATCCCCTCATGAGGCCCCTGTAGCCATCTTTTTGCACTACTGTTTTAATCACGTCCCCGATAGAAGTACTCTTAAATCTATGGCATCCGCATACACCCTGTGATGCAATTTTTTAATAACAATAATACAACCATCAGAGAAGCTAGATGCATAATTAGTCCAAGTAAATAAATGCTCATTAAGTATAAACATAAAAGTCTTAAAGGATGTGAATAGATGTATATCAGTTATTGTCAAAAAACCACCAACGTGAAATTAAAAGCAAAGCAAGTTGAACCAAGAAATAGACTTTATGAGCAAGGACTCAAGCACACACGTATCAAATACAAGGGAAGTATGCAGAATTTATTAAACCTTGCTTAGTAAAATACAGCAAACACTCAGTTTGAGGGAAATAAATGATCTAAACCATCTGGGGTAGTGCTAAGGGGTAGCTGGTGCAAAAGAAAATAACAAAAACATCTACAACAGTCAGAAACTAGACTATGAATGCAAGAAAGCAAATACAGAACAAGGATATCTATTTTCAGTATGACGCTGTTCTGAAGGCATCGAAATTAAAGGCATTGCAGTAATTAAAACTGGATGCTGGATCTTCAGACTCACAGCAATATTTTCTAGATGTTGGTTTCCAGATCCGAGATGATATGTAATAGCAGACAATAATGGAGATAATATGATCTACAAAAAGAAACATGAAAGGAACGATATGATTATGATTAAAACAATCCAGATCCTTCAAGCTAAAGCTTTGGATAAATTCAATCCATTTGAAGAATATTCAAAAACTACACGGTGGTGCATAACAATTTTGTCAAAGATTGATCCTTTTTTCTCGAAGGGGCAGCATCGGCAAGTTCAAAATGACAATGAAGTGTTTGACCTAAAAGAAAATTAGTTCATTACAATCATCTGTCCGGAAACGTAGACAGGTCAGCATCAGTAAGCTTTCAATCAGGATAACGAAGGATTAACTATGTTCAACATTGTAAAACAATAGGTTATGGGGGCTCCCTTTTACTATCAATGCATGGAAGTTTTCAATTACTACATCCACTAAACAAAATTTCCTCATATAGTTAGCAATAAACTGATTATAGCTTCAGCTCACGGCAGCAAAATCCAACGAGCACGAAAAAACCAGAGCCAAAGCTTGAATCACCTGACACTGCAACTGAGTTTTAACTACATCAAGAGGTGTAGTGACAACCGCAGCAGATGACCCAGCAAGAGCACCAGCCGTAGCATGGACAATCACCCTCTCATCACTCGCACTCTCTGGTGAAATCTCAATCAAACCCCTTTTGGCCGCCTCATATGTTGCAAAATGAACCGCTGTAAACGGCGCATTCATGACCACCGTCGTCCTGTAGGAAGCATAAAACGCCCCAAAACCTTCTTCTTTCAAAATTTTCTTAACACAATCCAATACCCCTCTATAACCAGCACTGTTCCCCAACTGTAACCTCTGCTTCACCATATCCATAGGCGTAAAAACGGCGTCGCTTGCTACCGTCGAGAAAACACCGGAAAACGCATGAGCCGCCGAGTTATTCGGGTTCCCACCCGAAAAATACTTCTTGCAAACTTCGTACACAGAGAAATAGACGGCATGGGCCGGCCCAGCCCCGAGTCCCATGGCCCCGATTCCCCGGTATCAGCCCGGGAGTCCTTCGGATTTGAGGATAGAACGGAGCGCGTGACGTACACCCACAGAATCGATGCCTAGGGCTTGCATATGGGTCTTCACGGTATCAACAGGGAACATAGCCATATGCTCAAGGCAGCCGGCGATGGAGCCAGCAATCATGAAATGACGAAAGTGAAGCCCGTCATGGGGACTTACAGTCACTTCCGGGTGGAAATCCTGTGGCTGCGGCGCCGGTCGGAAGTCTGAATTGTGAAACTTTGTTGCGGTAGCTTCCGTTGCCATGAAGAATGAAGAAATGGGGAAAACTGGGTTTGTCCTAATAAAGAATGGGGATGATTAGGGTTCTGTAATGGTTTTAGCGGTGGAGTTATTGCCATGCAAACAAAGTTTTATTCTTCAAAATAGGAAGACTCAGATTGAATTGCATATTTGAAGATAGATCAAAATCGAAAGAAATTGTTTTTTTTTTTTTTTCTTTCTTTTTGTTGTTTCTTGTGATTTTTGCTTGTCATAGATACTGAAGGTTTTAAAAGTCAGAGATGACGTTAGACGAGTTGCATTATACCAAGATGATCGCTCCAAGAATTACGGGTCTCTTTTCAATTTTAACTTCGACACACATGGCTTAAATAAAGAATCAACCTTTTTTTTTTTTTTGGTTGTGTTTTTCTGGGTCGTTTGAAATTTGGAATCCGTCGCAATCATCTCTTCAATAATACATAATTTATACTATATATCTATATTAAAAACAACTATTCACTCGTTCATTACAATTTTTTTAAAAAATAAATTTTTATTAACATTTTTTTAATCACTTTTGTAGTAATTATATAATAATAATAATAATAATAATAATAATAATAATAATATCGTGTAATAATAACTATGACACTGGACAACTTGTTGGGCTGCGCCTGTTGACAATGTTGGAACCAAAGTTTCTTTTCCTTTCTGTTTTCATTTCGGTTAAGATTAGTATCTGTCAGAAGTAAGGAAGGGAAGAGAAGGGCCTTGCAATTGAATTCCTCTTGTTGTTGCCTGGTCTGCTAGGCTAGCAACATTCAGATAAAAAAGCTGCTTCATACCATTTTTTTTTTTTTACATTATATGAGGGGCAACGTTTTCTATTAGATCACTTGTTTGAATCTTTCGTTTCACTTCAATCTAACTGTGCTTTTACTCCTTGCATAGAATACTTCTTAATGATGTTCAAATTTTATTTTGAGAGACTAAGAAGTTTGTCAAATTGTGGCTAAGAAAATCATGGTGTTGTCGGAGCTTCATCATGATTCAGAATCAGGACGCACAAAGAGATTGGTTGTCGTATTTGTATATCTTCCAAGAGTGGCTTCGGCATTTGGAAGGAAAGGCTTCTGTGTTTACCCATCACTTATTTCCGTAAAGTGCTGTTAGTTGTATCTTTACTGAGGTGTACACTAATCTTATCTTAGACCCATCTCTCCAATTAATTTTACAAATGGAAAGCCGGATCCAGATTTTCATTGAATATTGAGTAGTAGTTGATTTCCATAATCAGCATTAGGTGATTGCATTCTTATTAGAAAAATGACCATTGATCATTCAGTTCATCCAGTTCATCCGGTTCACTTTTTCAAGATGCAAAGTAATGAATCATTTAGTTTAGCATGACCCTAGCTTATGCTTAATGTATCACGAAACAATGTAATTCTTTATGCCAGAAAAGAATGCAATTCCATGCTCACAATTCAATATCATCATCAACCTGGATTGGTTTAGCAAAATGTTAAATCCGCAAGCGCTAACATAATTGGAACAACAGATCGGTAAACAAGATTAGCTAATGAGTGCCCCTTTCCGAGATGTCCTTGATGAAAGAGTCTAAATTAATATCTGAGGATCCGCCTTCTGCAATTGCTATTTGACATATTTCTTGAAGTTTTCCAGCCCTTATTCTCATTTCCTTCCCCTCATTGCTCTCAAAATCCATGAAATTTCGGACGTGCTTTGCAATTTCCTCTCTCGTTACCAAATGTTCACCTACCTTGTTCTTCTTCACTCTCCATCCAGTCTTCCAATCGTCTACTATTTGCTTACTATTCGGAATTTGATCCCAAAATATAGGAAAAGTCAGCATTGGAACGCCAGCATACACAGCCTCAAGAGTGGAATTCCACCCACAATGGGTCCAAAATCCTCCAACAGAAGAATGGCATAGCACCCTCAGCTGATCGGACCAAGGAATCACTAGACCCTGACCATCACAGCAATCTTTGAATTGGGAAGAGTCTCTGCGTGACACCCACAAGTAGCGAACACCACTGTCTTGCACCCCAGCTACAATTTCATCCATTTGGGCAGCAGAAACTGATAGAAAACTTCCCAAGGAGACATAAAGTACTGAATCTTTAGGTTGCGAATCCAGCCATTGAAGGTAGTCATGACCATTAGGACTAGTAGTTGTTGAAGAATGTTCTTTCAGGTCAACGTAAGGTATGCTAGGGCCAATTGCATAGACAGGAAAAGGTAACTCTGCTTTAAAAACATCAATGACTTGGGATTCAAGTTCATAGACAGAAGTGAAGAGAAGATACTGTGCTTTGGGCATTGATGAAACAAATCCAGAGCAAGGTGCAAGGTCTGGCTGCCATTTCCATAGAAAATTGTTGGCAGATCTGCTAAACGTGTCGGAGTAAGTCCAGGGATGTAATCCACACTTTCATTTCCATGCTCTAATAAGCACAAAAAAAAAAAAAAAGGAAGATGCAGGTAAGAGCAAATTACAGCCATTAATATTTTGTTATTCGCATATCTCCAGCTTCGTAAGTGGGTAAGGCAAAAACAAATAAGCAGCATACATGATTCACGTAAAGTTAACACCGTCACTTAAAAAGAAGCTATTTGATATCCTTGCTCCGAAATTATAGTACAACAATTGCTAATACTACATCTAGAGTTATGACCGAAAGACGCTGAACCTCAGGCAAACATGACTTAGCTTTCTGCCTTATGACTTGATATTTATATTGCAAAATTTGCAATAATATTCTAACCTAAACCTCATTGAATATGTCATTGTCTCCATTATTTCAATATTAGCATCCAAGTTGCCAAAATGGCTACACAAATTTATTCGGTATTTTGCCATGGGATGATAGATTAAGGAAAATGTCTCAGGTGATTCAGAGGATACTATATTACGATGCAAGTTTTTCCTTGCCTATTGAACAGACAATAGTTATTCTATTGGTTCAAACTTAGACCAGTTTTTTTTGACCTAATTCAATTTTAAATTTGCTTGATACTAAAGGCGAATCTCAGGGCAAATCTCTTGGGAACATGAAACAACTAGCCGCCACAAACAAGGCCAAAGCATGAAAGCTCCACTGTATATATTATTTTAATGTTTTAGCTGAAGAAAATATCAGAGTTTAATACTATTCTTTTAATCACCACCGTCTCCAATACCGGAGTAAACGCAATTAATCTGTGCTTAAGCTTATGTAAATTAAACATACTAAGTTGAGCTCTACTTAAAAAAGGTTAATAAAACAGAAGACAGACATAAGAGAACAGAAGTAAAAAAAGACAAACCTGGCAAATCAGCAGGGAAATGCTGGTTTTCCACGAGGAGGTTGAAATGGTGAAAAATCGACAACACCGATGCAGACATAGTCCAAAGGGAAGCCACCGGAATATTCCTTCGTTTCCCTACTTCTACCGTCCAAGCCATATACGTGTCAGCTATAATGACTGTCACTGGGAGTTCAAGCCGACCAAGGAGCTCCTCAAATGGAGCTTCCATCTTCGTGAGCACAGCTGCGACGAAGGCAGGGAAGTCCTTGGCTCGAACAAGTTCAGATGGGATTACGTTGGGGATCGTCTTAAATCGGACGTTGGCCGGCTTGTTGTCCGAACCGATGAAACCGAACCACTCTTCGGTGACGACAAATGTTATGAGAATGTTGGGGCTTTTGAAACAGATCAACTTGCAGAGATTCATCATCGGATTGACGTGGCCTCGACCAGGATAAGGTACGGCCACTACGTGGCATGTGCTGCTGGCTGATTCTGATTTGGGTGATTCCATTGCCGGGAAGTTTTCTGGTGACTCTTTGGTCGATTGGCCGATATGTTAGAGCTTTGAAGGAGATTGAAGACTGAACCAAAACTGAAACTGGTACGAGCCAGGGACTTGCCGCTTCATTTTGTGGCTCTAACATTTATTCCCCATCCTCTCCACCCCCCCCCCCACCAAAAAAAAAAAAAAAAAGAAAAGAGAGTAGAAACAAGGTTTAATTACGAAAATGGCCACCACAGTTTCACTTTCAAGTTCCCTTAACCTTGTCGATTAGGCTGTGCTTAAATCTAGTAGATATGTATTAATAGATAGGTATTAACTTTTTTTTTGGGGGGGTTCAGTGCCTGTTGCATTATCATAAATTCATAAGAGACAATGTTCTGAGTTAAAAACTTTTAACATGATGATTGATAGGTGAGTGGCGGAACAATTTGCGTGTGATAAGTCCTTCACTTATAATTACCGAGTTATAAGTAAGTGTGAAAAGAAATATTGGACTTGCCAACAGCCAACAAGGGTGTGATTGATTGGTGGATAAAAAATGTTTAGGACTTTGACGGCACGTTTGTTTTACAGAATAAAAGGAGCGAAATGGAATAGCTACTTTCATAGGATACGGTAGAGGAAGAATTATTATTTTATAGTTTGATTAATGAAATAAAATGAAATTAATTACAATATTATTAAGATGTTTGGTTAGTAAAAAATTAGCTAAAGAATGACTATAAAAATTTCATTTTATAAACATCAAACAAAAAATTAAATAATAAGCATTTTACCCTTCAATACTGTTAAAATTGCTCGCCGAATTTTATTTCCAGCATGTTTTTGACAATTTTCGGTTGCCGGAGTGTCTTTTCTTAATCAATCGCTAGCATGCCAGATCCGCACTGCCAACAGCCGAATCATGCTGCTGGTGCAGCAGATCTAACCTGATGCCAGCGACTAGATCTGATAGAATGCTGAATACTTAAATCAGAATTTTTTTGAGATAAATTGTGCTTTATTATCCAAAGAAAGCAGCAGTGCTGCTAGAGGTGAACATGCGAGTTTAACTTCTAAGCATTACACAAATCTATAATTACCGAGTCTACAACCACGTTTCCCAGTTCCCCATTGCGGGGAAGGCTCTATTTTCGAATGATTGAAAAGCCTGTTGTTTCCTTCCTTCTTTTTTTCGTAAGCAAAATCTGGGCTCTTAATGAGAAAAAAAAAAAAAAAAGCAAAGTCTGAGCTGAGGTGTAATGGGATTGAAATAACTACCCTACATTTCAACTCTATTATTTTAACCACATGAGGCTTACGTGATTATATCCAAAATGCATTTAGAACAAGACGATAAGGAAGAAACAAGACATTGGAAGAAATTGAAATATAACTATGCCAATGTGATGGATGGATACTATTAAAAATCCGCCTCATTAATTATTGCTGGACTCTAAATGTCGTATACGGCTTTGCTTCCCCCATGTTCGTGGTTTCTTTTTAATTTGTTTTTTCTTTTTGTTTTTGTGGGAGTCGAATAATGCTGTGTCAGTGTGGTTTCAAAATGATTGGACCGCCTGAAGTCATTCTTTCGAAAGAAAAAAAAGGGAAAGAAGAAGTCTATGCCAAAATCAAAGCTCAGTAGCTATCATATTAATAGTGAGGGACCAATTTTATTGCACTTTGTTCAAATTTTGCCTTATTTCAGTGGCAAAAGGACACATGCCCATAAAGTTCTGTTGAACACTACTACTATCGATTGCCCTGGATGTAATGATGAAATGGTAGGAAATCCTTCAGAGGCTTTCCATCGGGTCAATTTTGTTTGTGGCATTTTGAAATGTCATGAACAAAGGCTTCAAGATCGGTGTCCGATGATTCTCCTTTTCGAACTGCTTGGCGATGAATCTCTCTAAATTTCTTTGCTCTTTTCCTCATTTCTTTCCCCCGTTCACTTTCCAAATCCATGAACCTCCGGATCATCTCAGCAATTTCTTCCCTTGGCACCAAACTCTGCGGTTCCAACTTATTCGTCACCCTCCACCCAATCTTCCAATCATCTACAATTTGCTTACTATTTGGAGTTTGATCCCAATAAATGGGAAAAGTAAGCATAGGAACACCGGCGAAAATGGCTTCGGACGTAGAATTCCACCCACAATGTGACCAAAAACCCCCGATAGAAGGATGACACAATACTCTCAATTGGTCACACCACGGCACTATTAAACCCATTTCACCACATTCATCTTTGAAACGAGGAGTATCCTTGCGTGCAACCCAAAAGTACCTAACACCGCTAATGCGCAACCCAGCCGCAAGTTCATCCAATTGAGCACTCTTAGCTGAATGCAAACTTCCTTGCGAAACATACAAGACAGAACATGGAGGTTGTAAATCTAGCCACTGGAAGTAACTAATGTCACTAGGATTTACCCCGGAATTGTCTTCCAGTTTGAAGTAAGGAATGGGAGGGCCAATGTGGTAAATGGGAGTTGAAATTTTTTCTTTCAAAGCGTCAATGATTTGAGATTCCAGCTCGTATACTGAAACAAGCAGGAGATATTGCACCTTGGACACGCCCGAAACTGCCTCCAGGCCTCGATGCAATACGTCTAGACCTTTTCCATACAGGCAAGTGGGAAGGTCTACTTTCCTAATTGAAGAAACTCCGGGGATACAATCGACAAGCTCCTCTCCTTGTTCTGTCAGGACAAAAAAAACCTAAAAAAAATAATATAGCTTGGAAATTTCAAAAGGATGAAAAAAAAAAAGGTCTTTATCATCCAATTACCTAACAAATTAATGGGGAAATGTTGGCTCTGGACCAGGAGATCAAAATGATGGAAGACGGAATAAACCAAAGCCGACATAGTCCAAAACGATGCCAACGGAATATTCTTTCGACTCCCCACCCTGACGGCAAACGTCAGATAAGTATCATAAATGATGGCAGTTACAGAGGGTGCAAGCCGATCGATAAGCTGCTCCAGTGGAGCTTCCATCTTCCTTAAAACTTCTTCGAAGAAGTCAGGGGAGTAGTTACCAGAGCGGTCTAGCTCGGAGGTGAAGTCATTGGGGATGGTGCCAAAGCGAATGTTGTCAGGTTTGGGCTCCGATCCGATGAAGCCAAACCACTCCTCGCTGACAACAAAGGTTACGAGGATGTCTTTGTTTTTGGAGAGTATTGACTTGCATAGGTTCATCATGGGGTTGATGTGGCCCCGAGAAGGGAAAGGGACGGCCAGCAGATGACAGACGGCGATTGGTTCCTTGACGACGTGATTCATCTCAGGTGACCTGAAAGATCCTGGTTAAATTATAAGAAACCCGGAGCCTGGAGTAGAACTTAATTATATAGAAAAGGAATTTTGAAACTTTGTTATTTGCAGTCGTATTTCCACGAAGTGTGGGGACTCACTAACCTATGCATCACTTGGAGGGATATTTTATTTCCAAATTTTTTATTATAATACTATAATTTTAATTATATTTAAAAATAATTATGTAATAATTTATAATTATAAATATAATTTTAATAAGCTTTATATAATATTATTCATTAATTTATTAATTATAATATATTATTATAAATAATACGACAATAGTTGCCGGCCATCCTACGAGTCATTAACTTAGGACAGATGCTAGCGCCTAGAGCCAGTGGCTTATCCACTGCCTTGGATATATTCATGTCTTAGGGGACAAGTGGACGACGTCATGATCAAAGTGGTGGACCGACTGATGAATTCAATGAGTGCAGTACCGTGAATTTACGGTTTTAATAAAGCTTTTCATTATTTTCTGGGCTTTTTAATTAGAAAGTGAGTGCCTCACCTGGCTTTGAAACTCGCCCAAATTTGATGAGCCTGATGGGTCTAGGCTTTTCTAATAAACAGCATCTTTTTCTCAGCCCAATTAAAGTTATTAATTTTTTGTGGGCATGGATTTTTCTTGCAACTTCTTCTAAATGAAGTACAAAAATAGTTAAAAATTTTATGGAAAAGCAAATAAAATAAAATAATAAAAAACAGTGCAAAATAGACCATTGGAAGTTACTGGTACTAGTCAAGTGCAATGTGGCCAAGAATGGTAGGCTAAAAGAGAAGCAAATGGGCTATTCGAATGCCCACAGTGACCCCATTCATTGTCCTTTAGCGAGGACCACCTAAACTTAGAGGATTATTCCAAAATTTCGGGCATAGATTGTAGCGTATAGACTGTAGAGGATTATTCAAATTCCTTCACAAAACAAGTGTAAATTTACCAAAATTTCGGGGCTGTCATAGGTGCGTGTAGGCTTCGTTAATCAGAATTATGGTAACATATACTGCGTGATTGTTGGTTGAAAGTGTCTAATTTTAAAATAAGAAGCCAGCGTTTTAGTTACGAACTCGCAATTGTTGGTTGGTAATATCTATTTTTAATTACCTTCCAAACAGTTAATGTTTCCTTGTACCTTCAACTCTCAAGTGCATATTCTTTTACCTTTGTCTCAACTCTAAAATCAGATGATCAGTCAAAATTTCACAAGTAGATAATGAATTAATGATTTTGGTGTCTTTTTCGGAATTGGAAGTATGGAGAGAATTAATTATGGAGGAATCGGAAACTTCGCTTGTTAACTACAAGGATAAAATTGATGTTTCAGATACTAAATGACCCAAATGAAGTATTAACTCAGCCAGCATGAACTTCAAATTACAATTTTAACAGTCTGCCGTTTACACTCAAGGAAGAATGCACTGTTTTAATAAAGTTAAAAGAGCATAATATTTCTTGACTCGCCTTGACTAAGTTATAAATTAAACGGTGCACGGGCACCCTCCAATTAATCAATGGCAGTCTCCTTCCGTAACAGTTCTGGTGGATGGGCCTCGAATCAGAAAACGACAGTAGACATAAAAGGGTCTCCTAAGGAGGAAAAGCTGAGGAAAAACACCAATAGTGTAAAAAAGAAAAGAGAGAAATAAAATCATGAACGTACAAAAGGACCGCTGTTTGGTTTCAGTAGTCTAGTCCCCACAACAATTTGATGCATTTCCCTGCTAAATAATTCACTGACATTTGAACTTTTTGATTATATATACAACAAAAACCTTTTTCTATGCCTTGTGAATTGCGGTTGTTGCATTGCGGTCCATCACAAAACGCCAGAAATAGACCATTCTTTGGGTATGAATAGCAGCAGGGTCAATTTACGTGCATAATGGAGCTTAGGTCCACACGACAGAAAGCTCCACTCGGAAGTGCCCAAAAAGCTTGCGATGAAAGGATATTTCACAATTCACACACAAATATATATATATATATATATATATATATATATATATATTTTGGGCGACAGTTGGGAAAGATATTTTTTTTTTCATTGAGATAAACATAAAGCATATTATGCAAGAAAAAGTCCACAGAGTAAAAGATATTTTATCAGATATTTGAAAGAAAGATCATTTAGGTTATCTTCTTCCTAGGAAACTCTCTTCACAAACCGGCCCTGTAGCAATTAAAAATAGCTTTCGTAATATCCAACTTTGAATACATACAATGCAAGTAATTATAAAATAGAAAGAGACGATGAAGACAAACCTTGAGCCTTGGTCTTTTATCTGCATTGAGTTTGCGGACTTGATACCTTATCTTCTTGCAGAACAATCTAGTCTGACGTTTCTCTTTGTATCTAAGAACACTTGCTTCCCTTCTTGTTCTTTCTTCTTCCATAATTGGCACCTCTCCCATCTGCATAATTTAATTTAAAATAAGAATATATCAACACTTGGAATACCTACTTATCATTATAATACTATTTTCTTAAGATAATTCACTACTTAATAATCATTTCAACGATATCTTATCCATGAGGGATAATATATAATCATCATCAAAAAAATTCAAAATTCAAAATTAAATGAAGTTCTCTGACTGAAATTCTAGCCTACAATGTAGACGACTCTGTTTTTCCCTTCTTGCTTACATATAATAGACCAGACATTAGACAGTCTCTCAATCTGTATAGAATGTAAATTTTCATCATTGAGAAAGAAGGGAAACATAGATGATGAAACGGATTATAGATTATTCGAATACTAACATAGTAGCCATTGCTAGCCGTTGAAATCGAGTAATCATCAGCCCATAGAGGCCCACGATCCGACCATGCATCCAAGACATCTTGATAATTCAAATTCAAGTTCAAAGAAACCCTTTTCTCATCATGTAACTCCCAGAAACCAAGATTTTCTCTCTTTACAACCTGGTTATATTCACTTTCTCCTTCAAAGTACTTGCCAGTATAAACTTTGTGGTCTCTCTCATCCTCTTCATCTTCTTCTTCCACTTCCACATTCTGAAATCCTCTTTCCCAGTCCATGAAGTCCCAATTGAGATGACCATGTATCTTATTCTCTAGCAAATCTTCATTTTCAACCCCCAAAATACCTTCCAATTCATCAATAATATCAATCTCTCCATGTGCGTGGCTTTCTTTGGTGTCGTTGAATTCAGTGGCAGCGGCATCTGGGACTTGTTGTTCTTCCTTCTTTAGGCTCCTTAAGAATGAATTATACCCCATCTTTTCTAATATGTAGCTTGGTCTTGTCCCTCTAGTTGTACTCCCTCTTTATGCACTGTGTTGTTGCATTGCATGGGCAAGTTCAACTTAATATGGGAGAAAGGAATGGATATTTCATAGTGTTTCTTTCGTTTTTTAATGCTTTCTGTGATCCTACTTGGCACCTTATCCTCATGCTATTGGTCAATTCATTTTTATACTTTCTCCTGATTGGCTATTGGGTTCCAGCTTGGAACCAGATAGTGGGGTCGTTTGGACCTTTTTGCTGCATGTGAATTGGGACCACTTTTTTTTTTCCAAATATTGAAAATTGAATATGATTCTGAAGTATGAACTAATCTCTCACTTTCTCTCCAATGCAAAAAAGAAGAAAATACGATGTTCATATCAAGAAGCATGTGATTAAAAGAAAGTTACTTTCCATGGCACTTTCATATGAATATGATAATTAGACTAATTGTTGAGAAATAGTGCTTTAATGGAGACAAAATATTAGGATATTAGCTTTGCAGTACTTTGCAGGCCAGGCATCCCCATAATTTTAAGATAACAAATTATACCACAAAGGTGAAACCACTTTTATCTTTAAACAATTTTGTGCTCAAAATGATGTACATAAACTATAATTCATAAAAAGATTTCCCCCCAAATTTTTATGTTATAAGTAGTGAAGTTTTATTACCCGAATTAAAAGGCAATAGAACTACTACAAAACAACTTCTTTCCCCAACATTTATGATAATAATTAGAATATACTTGATTAAAAATTATATTAAAGATTTGTTTTTTTAAAAAAAATATTGTTGTAAGCATTTATATGTGAATGTAAACTCGCAAATTAAATTGGTGAAAAATAACTATTAGTAATATTAGTACAAGTAAACGGAAAAATCAAACACCAAATAAGGAGAAAAAAACATGAAATGGAAGATGAGACATGAGACTGAGAGGGAGGACCTTTTAAGTTTATAGCTTAAGCGTGGGGTTGGGTATTTTGGGGTTGTTTTTTTTTTATTTTTTTAATTTTACTAAGGAAGCCGTAATCTGAGATATGAAAAGAGTAGTAGGTTTTAAGATTCTAATTTATTAAATACTAAATCATAACAATAGTTATATGAATCGTTTTAATTAAACTTCAATTTTGATAATTATTTTACTTACTATATATATGACTAGTATATATCTTAATTTTTAATTTCTTTCTCATCAATATTCTCGCACGTTGTTCTAGATATACTATATGCTAACTAATTAATTATTAGTACCTTCTCAATAATTTTAAGGAAAATGGAAGAAGGGAGCTGGTCAGTACATGACATGGCCGCAACAAGAGCTACCCAGCGAGCGGACGCGCACATTTACGGGACTTTGTCGGTGGCACAGATGCGGTAGTTGTAGAACATTAGGCTTAAGGAAAGAAACTGGGAAGCGACGGAGTTAAGTTCAGCCTGGATTCTTCAAAATCAACAAACACAATGATGAATACGTATTGCTTCTTTTGACTTTTCAATGCCCCTTGTCGTGCCATAGCTACCATATATCTCTTAATAACTAGGCATAATATTCTTTAATTAATGGTACAATTTTAGTTCTCACCATAATGTTATTTTCAGTCTTAAAAAAAGTTATGATTAGATTTTTGTTTATGTGATTAAAGGGACGTTACACTTCATTTATTAAAATCATAATAGTCATTATGATTAGAGTTTGATTAGATTTACGTTTACTTAAATTATTAAATATGAATTTTATTCACTATATGTGATTTTTGGTTAAAAAGAAAGAGGGAGATGTGAATCAAATTTCTTTTCTCATCAATGTATAACGCAAATTCTATTTTAACAAAAAATTTAATGATTTGGTATTTTCAAATATCTTCTTTTATGAAATTACTCAACAAATTAGTCGAAAAGCTTAAAATAATAACCCCGAGCTTCAATTTTGAATTCTTTGTTAGCGATTTTCCCTTCCACAGGGTTTTTTCCAACAACATGGCTAAGGGAAAAATATGTCTTGGTAATTAATTAAGGTCACCAAGGAAAACCAACGGTAAAACGCTGATCAATCAATCTCTAAAAGGGTTAACACGGTTTTAAAAACGACCAACTAGGATTTACCAACCATGCATATCGCCGTCAAAGAAAAAAAAAAGTTTCGAGTTTGGGTATTAACCTTTTTGTAGCAGTAAATAAAAGGCAAGAGGACGAGTTATAAACGAATCAGCAGGGACAGCTTCTAAGTTTGACACTTATGCATAAAGTTAGGATTTAGGAAATTGCGGCTTTGGTGTTTTTTTTTTTTTTTTTTCTAAATTACTGTTTTAATTAAAAAAATGCTTCTCTGATTTGACATGAATTTGCTTGTAAATAAAATATTCAACTTTATAATATACTACTGTACATATCATGTAGAATTAGTACTCTCGTATTGGTATTAAATATATATGTCTGAGCTTTCCCATGAAGACAGCATTTCTTAACTGTAGCTCCTCACCTGAAGAAGCATAGCTAAGCTAGGTTAACTCTATCATATTTTACATATATAAAAAAATTATTTGT